>CM032662.1:837102-919602 GCA_019095985.1 Streblospio benedicti
TTTATGCTATCGAAAATATAATAGTGGGACACCAAAATAATATTCAATCAGTATACAAGATATAAGATATGGACATTGTAAATTATCCTTGTCAACTTCCACCATTTCAGTTGTCGAATGCGGGCCCCTCACTTTCCCCAATACCCAGGAGTTAAACGTGACGTCATCATCATACGGTGGCCAAGTGACGTTGGCGTGTAATCGAGGCTACACATACCACATTGGTAGCCTCGTGCAGCAGTGTCAGGCAGACGGCACGTGGGACGGCGAGGCGGTCGTCTGCAATGGTGCGTGGATCTTTTACTCACCGAGGGTAATAATATCCAAATTAACTACTCAATCAATCAAATCCTTAGACGGGGATGCCCTGATTATACCTCATTGGGTATCGTCTACTGGAGATAATGATAGTGTTGGCGCATAATGCACAGAAACATTAATAAATTGTCCCAAAAATAGAATTCATTTCATGAGGTAAATGCCTCCCAATGCATTCTTTACAAAAAGCAGGTATCATACCAAATTGTTTGTCATTTCATTATTACTGGGGAGGGGGTGTCGACGCATACGCTGATCTGATTCAATATTTTATCCTGGTTCTGTCCGAATGCATTAGTGTCGTCATTCAAATTCTATTTAAAAACAAGTTTAGGGATCACTTTTTATTGTTTGACATCAACTAAATCTTTATGTCATGGTTTGATGTTTATGTGATGCACGTCCATCGGGGGAGAACGGAAAACATCATATCCAACGTCCTGGCTCTAAAGAAATCAGTTTACAAATCTTTTACCCTGTGTCTGTTTGATCCTAAATATGTACATATTCTATCAGTTGAAACTATCAAATTAGAACATCTTATGCCTGGACAGGTCCATCCTAGTGATTATGTAAAATGCAAATCAAACATGTAGTATTATGATTATTACATATAATATTATTGTCACCAGGTAATCCTTACGATTGATAATTATCAATTGTTTTAAGTATTCTACATCCACCAACTAATATGGGCAATACGAGTGAGTAAAAGAAAACAAAATTACATGACACCCTGAAATTTGCCTATATTTATTAATATGATTTCAACTCAACCCTTTTCCCCTCAGAGGTCCGCTGCCCGCCGCCTCTCATACCGGCGCACACCGAGATGGCTCCGCTGAAGGCCGACTACGCCTTCAATGAGGTCGTCCTCCTGTCGTGTGAGGACAGATACTACATGGAGGCTGGTGATTCATCGCTGACGTGCTCTCGTGACAATGTGTGGCACGGCGAGATCATCGTGTGTACGGGTGCGTATATCTTTGAAGACATTTATGAGAATCACTGTTATCCAGATTCATATAAATTTGGCCAGGGTTTGGGTTTGGATATGTTTATTTCTAATGTAAATTTATTTAACATTAAAATCATTTCATGATTTCAGAAATCCTATGTCCCCCAATTCAAGTCAACAATTCATACACTGAATTCAAAATATCAACTTTATCTGTTGACGCAACAGCCGAATTCAGTTGTAATAATGAGACAATGGAGCTGATTGGTCCTGATTTCATTTGGTGCACTCATTTTGGCCAGTGGAATGCTTCTATTCCACATTGTGAAGGTAACATATTTATGGCACTATCACCACTATATTTATGTACACATTTTTATTTTGCATGTATTACACATTTTATTTGTTAGGTCATCATAACGCATTTTATCTAACAGTCTTGTTTCAATATTATTAAAAATGGCAGTAACAATCTTGTCCTGTAATGCCCGCACACCGTGTTCTCTGTGTGAGACTTGTCCTGTTTTACCTACAGTGTTGGACTGTGGTCCTCCGCCTCACAATAACGTGACACTGCTGACATACACATCCACGCTGTGGGGGAGCACCGTCTCCATGGAATGTCCACACGGACACGTGCCCCATCTCGGAGACAACAAGCTCACGTGTGGCCAGTCAGGATGGGCCGGGCGCTTACTCGAGTGCACAGGTGAAATTATTTCAAATTTAGATAATATGTTATGCGATAGATCCCCACATATACTATCATTATCACCAATTGAATAGCAGACAGTGAGCTGTTAACTGTTGTATGGAACTATTACCAATTATAAATGCTTTTACTTTAGAGCTGAAGTGCCCGTATCCGGCTACCATCCTGTACGGTTCGCTGCATGTGGCCTCCCTCACTGTCAGCTCCAATGTCACATACACGTGTGACGACCACTATGTGTTGCAAGGCGATCCCACTCTCACGTGCAACCTCAACAC
Source organism: Streblospio benedicti (assembly GCA_019095985.1). Classification (NCBI taxonomy): domain Eukaryota; kingdom Metazoa; phylum Annelida; class Polychaeta; order Spionida; family Spionidae; genus Streblospio; species Streblospio benedicti. Next base: position 839,369 of record CM032662.1, read on the forward strand.
CACATGGGAGGGACACTTGCCCACATGTCAAAGTGAGTAAGAAAGATGAAGAATTTTCAAATGCAGATGGTTATTTCAATTTAACAAATTGAAATGCCCTCAGACTATTGTGTTTCTTTGTATCAAAAGTCAGTCAATGCTGGCTAACATGTATCAATCACTTAAATTATAATGAATTGATTTCATTACAAACGTGATAATGCTGTCAATCTGATTATTTTTCTTCAATATCAAACATACTGTGGACAAGAAGAAAATAGTATAAAAGTCATAATTAGTATGTGCAATGTATACGTTTAGGAATTGACTGTGACGATCCTCCCAAAATCAACCACACTATGCGTACACTGTCAGAAGACAAGCTTCATGTGACTTATGCCTGCCGGATCGGCTATGTACATGTAAATGGATCAGCAGTGAAAATATGTTCCAGGGAGGAAACATGGGAGGGGGCGGACATGCTGTGCATGGGTAGGAATTGGTTATTTATTACAGTTTATAATTTACATGATATCTCATCTTATGTCCATATAGTTTACAATGCGTACTTTACATCATTTTGTTTTTACTCTGACGTTAAGATGTTGTCCATAATGGCACAAGCAGGATAACCAGAATAACAATCGTTTTAATAAGGAATCTGACAAATAAAAAGCTAATTACAATGACTTTATGTGAAATTATACAAAAAACATGTTTGAGTCGCCTCTGCTAGTATGTGAACTGCACTGTGAACTGTGCATAATTCAAAGTAGTGAGTTCATGTTGTTACTTGTGTGAAATTTTCGAGGAACCCTGTAAAGCTTTGGAAGGCCGTGGACTCGAACTCACGATCTTCTGATCATACCAGACCAATAATATGTGTATGGACAGGCGCCTTAGACCGTTAGGCGAACCTTTCCTTGTACTTTGGGAAATGCCACATACGGATTAGGCTCTTGCCACGTATGTTCTATTTCTGTCGTGATACGTGCATGATACCAGTGTAAGCTGGTCAGTCAACATGCTCTGTTCCCGAGCCACTTTGTTTACACTTACAATGACAATGTCTCTATTACTTTTTCAGCCTCTACACAGAAACAAAATGACTTCTTAAAGATCTATATTCCTGAGGATAAAAAGCCAAAAACTCGAGCAGAGAAAGTCATGGAGGACCTGGGCTTCACCGACGCAGACAAGCCACCAGAGCGCATCGCCACCGGCTCCATTCTTGGCATCACATTTGTATCCTGCCTCTGTGCATTTGTTTTAGCATTGGATTTTCCACATTTCAAACGTGGTTTACAGAACTGCAATAACTCTAAGCCAAATAGTCATATAGAGCCGAAAAATATACAAAAAACAAATAGACAAACAAAACGGTCAAGAAAAGATTCCCAGGGGACACCTTTAGTTGAATTTGAAGATCAAACTGGAAGACGACCAAGTTATTATGGCCCGTCAACCAGTAGACCAGCAAGTCAATGAATGAATTAATTAGTAACTGAAATTGTGTTTGTTTTATAACACACTGGATGATAATCTGTTTGGTGATAATGCATTTAGCTTATTTCATTTTTGTTTTGTTTTGTAGTATGGACTGGAATTGTTTTCCAGAAAAAGGAAAGGTGTATTATTTATGAGCATTATGGTGGTATCTAGATATGCATGATATACACGTCTAATGTAATTAACGAACATGATAAGTAATGGTTTGATTCTACTATTGTATGTGATCGACACTTTGCTCTATTGTATGGTGGACATGGCTGGCATAAATATATGTAGTTGTGTACGCCATTAACAAACTACAATGCAATATCTGAAATAGAATAATGTTGTATCGTCCATTTCACCCTTAATACAGAGTGCAAACATTTCTTATATTCAATAAGATCTGCTAGGAAGTCGTCAACTATGTCTTTTTGTTGTATGACATTGATTAATATTGCAGGGTGGGTCTTCTAACATGGCATTGTATGCTCTAGCCATTCAATATACATGTTATGCATTTCTTACAGCAATAAATTGCATTACATACATGTAAACTGTTAATGGATCTACTGTTATAGGCATTTGCTGTCCTTTAGTCTTGTTTTTGTTAATTCCGGAAACATATGTAATGTATATTTTATACGTAAACAACACGGGCAAACTGCCCGCGGCAAACCTTTTCCTAGTTGACATTTTGCAATCATTGGACAACATGGACAGCATTGGTCTGCCTACACACTTTCATCAGTGGTGAATTTCCGTCTTCGAAAGGCTGATCCAAGCGGTTGTTGAAGCCGTTTAAAGATGGAGCTTCTGTCACCATCAACATAAGATGGTTCTAGTCGTTTAGCTTACTGGGCGATAAATAAAGTGGGTATTACACGACGGTGTTTTTACCTTGAACTTGTAGCATTGCACTTGGTGTCCGGAACTATATAGTCAATGTTGCCTCAATATAGTTCCCTGTTAGACCGTACAATACGACCAATAAATTGTGACCGGTTATAATTTACGGCCTCCGAAAATGGTACAGCTGCCGTAAAAGTAATCACCGTATATTGTAATCATCGTCAGGACCTACAGTCCCACACATGTCTTATTGTCTGAAGTATGTTAGATGAGACTGTCACTAATAGAAAGAACGTGAATAGTAGATGCTTTCCCATGTATTATACTTCTAGATACATTGACAAGTGACCGATAATGAAGGAGTTTACATTCGCGTCCCTGGAGTGCAAGTCCACTCGTCGGCTCTGTCTGTGAGCCTGTACAACCCGACGTACAACTTTGACGAGGCGTGGGTCCGGCAAGGATGGTGGTAGAGCGACCGTTCTGGTGGTGTTTGAAAGCTCTCTAGTTGCACCATAGTCCCATGATTACAGAAAAGATGGTGTGATGGCTTGGAGGTGAGAGGCAGCCGTCCAAAGCATCGTGTACTCTATTACCATTTACAACGTTTACATTTTACGGCAGCTAGACTATTGGAGGGGGGGCACATATTACTTTGACATAAATTATGACCGGTCATAATTTTATAGCTGGTTATGTGTTACGTTCTAACAGCCCTTTCGTGTTCTCCTGACCACCAGAGTACTTTTCAGATGGACAGGATGAAAAGGCAAGCTAATTAGACTATTTGGAATTAGCACTCCATAAACGGGAACATCTCTATGGAAATTGTCAGAGAACCCACTGTTAGCAGAGAGACCTAACGATCAACAAGTAAGTCCTCCAGACGAGCCAGAAAACCGAAACGATGATACAGATCAACAGATCAATAATCCATAACGGGAGCCAACAGGCAGAAAAAGTCCAAATCACTTCTCCAGAGAAGTGAAAACACTTTTTGTGTCAGAACCTGGCAGAAGTGTGTCATTTCCTGCACGTAGACACCACTAATATTGGAAGATCGTGATGTTGAAAAAGATGATGCCATTTCATACTTCCATTGGTTCAGATTGTAACGGCAGTGACGGCACTTACGGCTTCATCTGTCACCATACATCTTCCCAATGCAGCAGACGAGGCCACAGTTCAGCAAAAAGATTTAAGGATGTTGCAAATTGAAAGGAAAGCCCCCCCCCCCCCCCACCCACCCCCCACCCCGGACAGCCCCGAAAGGCATAGCGATGGCGTGGTTTGGAGCACACAAGCCGAAATAAAAAAAAAATAGGTCCAGAACTCGCCAAAAACGGCACATTCCCTGCCGAACCAGCCAAATCACTCCACATTTGAGGCCAGATCACGCTCAATCCAGCCCGAAATGACAAATCGGGCGTCTTTTGGAAGATCTGGAGCTAGGATCGGCCATGTGAAATGGGGGCCTTACCGGCACACTTTCTATCTGCGATGCTTTCAAAACGAAATGAATTTAAACCACGTGACCAGAGGGGACCAACTATGAAGTGTACAGCCAAAATTTCAAAATTTTTGCATCGCCTAAATCGACAATTATGTCAATTATGAATGCACGTTCATAGAGGTCTGCGGGGAGTTCTGTGGCTGGTGAAAAGTCATTGTCAGAGTTATCATACACCACTTATATAAGGATGTAAATATACATTCTACTGTGCGTCGTACGGATTAATGCCAGTGGTTAGTGGGCGGGATTGATATTGAACGATTTCCCGTTATGCATAAATGCTCACTGAACTGTATAGAATGAATTCTTGTTCATAAACAGACACAATAAAATGTCACGTTCGCCACTAATGGAGCGTATTTTTGCTATTAATAAAATAGCAGCAGTCGATGTGCATTACTACACATGGGCGGACATACCATTTGCTTTTGCTAATCTAACTGACAAAATCATAGGTGTCATCTAGGCTGTATTGTTTTCCGAGAAATATTATTAATTATTACCTATGCTGTTTATCATAAGATATAATTATGGTAAAGCGCTTTTCCTTCGTTCTCTACCGCTTGCAAAATTAATGACTGATAACTCCATATATTGACGACCCGTCTGCGACCCAATGCAAATAGTCATTAGGTACAATTAGCTAAATATCCCCATAATTTGTGCAACTGAAGTGGTTACATTTTATTCAGTGGCCGTGTGCGCTATAATATTGGTGGGGTGAGGATAGACGTTTGAGCACTATACCGTATGTGCTCAAGTGAGCGAGTATGTACGCCGCTGGTAATTAAGCCTCTGCCAGGTCCGCGCGTCAAACGAGGGCGTATTTTATTAATGATGCAATGACGCGTCATAAGCAATTACCAATTAAACAAATCACATCAATAAGCCCTATAATATTCCAACGTGGGTGGAAAGACCAATTACTTACAATAATGAATGGGTGAAATATGTGCACGGATAAATGGACGAGACAGTTGCTGCTTGACAGTCAATGATTTTAATCCCCCCCTTCTATATTTGATTACAAAATCATAATACCAACTTATTTACTTAACTTTATGAAATCAAAGTAGAATTTTACACATGAACACTATGAACACTGTTCAGGAACGATCCACTACGCAAACAGATGACATTTTGCAGGGAAGGCCTATTCTTGCCATATGTGTTAGAATGGCTCGATGGGTGATATAAGTTTTTGTACGTGTTTTACTAGTTAAACAGTTACAGTTTCAATATAATATCACCAGATTAGACATCAGTGTTTTATCATACAAAAATGTATCCTAATATTCACGCACGAGGTTCCAATGTCGATTTCACGGTTTCATCATTCACAAAGCATGGGCACGGAAAATGCTACCTTGGGGTGTGCTTGAAAACTGCAATCAAAGGTTGCGATAAACCACACAGCCCGGCTGGCACCCTTTGCTACTGACTATTGCTTGGTGTTTGAAATACTTAGTTTATAATCTAACCCCAACAACACATCTCACTAGCAACAGTATTTCTATATATCGTTTGCAAACATGTATAATTAGATAGATACTTGGTAGATTCAAGTTGTTGTGAACATTTCATGTCAAACTGTGGTAATGCATCCAACAAAGCCTCTATGAAGAGACCACCTCTTTAATAAAAGGAATACCGGACCTCATTATAAATTGTATAGTCTTAAGAGGGAGGCCTAGTACATTTTCATCAATTAGGGAAAAAATTCTCATAATCATGATTTTTACTTCATTCATTTACAAAAAATAGCCCCACCACATAAACAATTTTTTTTTCAAAAAAAAATATTTTAAACATTTTTTAAACACAAAATGTTCAGAAATATAGGCATATCTTTAGGTACATAAATAAAAACAGTCAGCCACATGTCACTTCTGTAAATCCTGTGGTTCTATCTTAGATTATTTATCAACGTCGCTCCAGCCTTCTTTTTTTCATTTTGTGGCCTTGTATTCAAGCAATTGATGAAAATTTTCTATCATCCATATTTGAGAATGTGTTTTCTTCTGTCATAAACAATATTACAATAGGTACAAGATTTTACCAAGTTTATGCCATAATCCAATGTTGTCAATCCATTTTTAAAGTGTTGACTCAACAAAGATGCTTATTCCATTGATTGGATTATAACTGTATCTACCACTTCTTTTTATAGAATGTTAATTCAACAGAAAACTATTTATGCAATTTCTTGAAATCTTCAAATATCATGAAGTTAATACCCAGTAATACTGTTGAAATGAGGTCCGATGTACAGTGAAACCTGTCTATGTAGGTACCTCTATATTTAGGAGACCCATATTGTATGGACACATTTCTCTTCTCCAATTACTTCAGTGTCATATTGAGAACCTCTCTGTTCAGGACATCTGCCTTACATGGACGATTTTCATTTTTTGCAAAGGTCTCCACAAAGGATAGGTTCTACTGTATTTCCTTGTACTACTTAATGGCTTTCATATTCCCTTTCAATAGGGGAATGACTGTATTCCAAGAGTGCAGTAAGGCAATAATAAAGTCTAATGTGAGGCTACCAACATTTCACAGTATCACATATTGGTTTGTCTGATGATCTGTTTGGGTTTGATAATTATCATCCTCCAATTTTTTATTGCTCTTTACATACTAAACAAAGTTAAAGATATGTGCTTGTTCCTTAACTTTTCATGATGAATATAATTTTGTTATATTCTTTAATCAATGTGATGTGATGTGTTCTGGAGCCAACAGTAGTCCGGAATCTCCTTCGTGAATATTCACACACATAATGAACTACTAATGAGCTGTGGAAAGGCCATTTTGTAATATCTGTCATAAAAGCTGGAATCATATTTGAAATTACTATTTTTGCATTAAAAGGATATATTTAAAAATTCTAGGGCTGGGGCGATTTAAAGAAATATGTCCTCTATACAAGAGATGTTTTTCTATCTAATGACACACCATCAGTGGTTCAGTATATGTACCTAAAGATGTGGTCATTATCTAAAAAAACGCCTTTTAAAAACATTCAAAAAAACTTTCACTTCTGAAAAAAATGAGAAAGAAACTTAAATCATGTTACACCAATGTTTATAAAAATCATCTATATCAACTAAAAATTAGAAAAGTAAAAAAAAAAATGTTCTAGGCTTTCCCCTTAATAGAGTGGTCCTACTAACTGCAGCTCACAGTTTTAGTTGCTATAGACGGTGCTATATGCAATTACCGCATCCTCGAGCAATGCGCCATTTGTGTATGCGGTCCCCATTTGAACTTTTTTAACGTGGTATTTGTATTCAACTAGTAATACCACAGTTAAAAGATCGATCCAATAGACAGCCCAGCATCACGTAAACGCTCACATATATTCCGAGGGAGATACACGACGCAATCCTCAAGCTGCCCTTTGTGAAGTTCTCAAAGCGATATCAAACAAGACGTTTGAGATATACTAAAAAAGAATAGTGTATGTAATAACCAAGTTAATATTGTATGGAAAGTAACCTATTTTTTTCACTTGCGATGCTCACGCGCGCACATGCTCACCTCCGTGCACGCACGGTTTGCCGCGGCGAGACCACGCCCCTTCCTGCCCACCAGCGTGCGGCAATCACCGCCTCAGCTGTGCTGTGTGCACGTGCGCGACTACCCAAGCCGCAACACACCAACAGACCCGCAAATCCACTTCGACACCCTATAGAAGTGCAAGATTGTCGTAACATAAGAGTGCCCTTCCTATCTGAACCCATACGTCCCGCACATAGATTTCCACAGCCTGTAAAATTACCATTTCGTTTTCTCACATTCACATACTTAACATTTTACCCTAAAATACAATAGCTTTGTTGAAGGAGACATCGAATACAGTCATGCATAAATTCACACTGCTTGGACGTGATAAGTCATGTCTATAAAAACGAGGACGCCGATCCATCAGTGCCGCGTGACAGGACATGGCACCGCGCGGCCACAGCTGCGCGCGCCAACTTATACCAGACATAAAATCATCCTGAAATAACAAACCCTCTCAAAGTCAAATTCTACCAATGATGAATGAGTTTATTTTGGACAAAATTAGTTTATAAGTGATCATGAAATCCTACTTAAGTCTTCATTGAAAGATATAAATTGAAATTTGAATTGAATTGATCAAGCATTTTGCATTTTACATCTGCATATTTGAATAGCGTACATTTCAATATCCGCCATGTTCTTTTAATCACACAGTCGACAGCAGACACAGTCTTTTGAAATCACATTGATCATTTGCAAATATGTAAGCTGCTTCCTCAATAATTTTGGTAATTTTCTTGCGCATATTCAAAAAAGTTAGTTCAACTTCGACCTGCTTCTATTTGAATGTCATATCTCGTGTGGACGTGTGACCTTTTGGATGTTTGTGGGTGTTGTACGGAGCTGTTGGGCAAACTCAACCAAAATGTCATGGTACACTCATTGCTCTTTTCAGAAGACAGTAGTAAACTTTCACTCTGCAAACAATAATGAATTGTTTAAAAAAGACATAGTTATATTGTCCCCAATTTCATATACGGGAACATCTGAGTGGAAATTGTCAGCAAACTCACGTTTAGCAGAGAGACCTAACGATGAACAGGTTAGCCCTCCAGAAGACCAAAACGTTGATCCAGATCAACATCTCAATAATCCATAACGGGAGCCCACAGGCCGAAAAAAGTCATAATCACTTCTCCAGAGAAGTGATAACACCTTTCAGACCAGAACCCGACAGAAGTGTATTATTTTCCCCAGGTGGACACCATTTGTATTGGAGCATCGTGCTGTTGAAAAAGATGCTTCCGTTTCATGTTTCCATGGCTTCAGATTGTAATGGTAGCTGCGGCACCTACGGTTTCATCTATCACAATACATCTTCTCAAAGCAGCGGGCGAGGCAACAGTTAAGCAAAGAGACCTTAGGATGTTGCAAATGCTAGAGAAAGCCGCCAGACAGCCCCGAAATGCTTGGCGATGGAGCACACAAACCGAAAAAAGAAAAGTCAGCCCAGAACCGACCAAAAGTGCCCATTCCCTACCGAACCAACTAAATCACTCTACATTTGAGGCCAGATCACGCACGATCCACCCAGAAATGACAAATTGGATGTCTTTTAGAGGATCTAGAGCTAGGATCGGCCATGTGAAATGGGGGTCTTACACCTGCAGTGACGATTCACCCCACGGAATGCAGCCAACAAAGTTTTGGTACAGATCTGTGACCCGCATGGCGCGGGGACCCGTGCATACACACGGCTAGTGGCTTGTCAGCAAATTTATAATTATTGTCTTCGTAAAACAAATTTGCTGACTAGCCACCAACCATGTGTATCAGAGCCTGGATATTTTGATAACTGAAGATGGGGGAGGGGGGGGCGACGAAGATAATGATCATTTCATGATAGCTATTTTTATTTGAAATAGTTTTTTGTCTCAACTTTGATATATGTACCTAAACATAAATACGTTATCGTTCACAAAAATCTCATATAGTTTTGAGTTAATAAAAAAAACAAGAATTATAAGACAATCCCACAAGTTATTCTTCATTTGTGGATACAAGTATCTGTGTGGGGGGGTAGGGGCTATCGAAAAGGATAAAATCAAAAAGAGCAAAATTCGCTGAGCTTTTCATAGTATTATATTATAATTGTTCTTTTTACCCGTGGATTGATTACACTACTAAGAACTTACATTCAGACATTTCTATTTAAAAGATCATTTAATGAAACTTTGAGGAGCCGTAATATTTGCACCAATCTCTTAATCAAATTTCAAGGAACATGTTTTTCATAACCGTGAGAATGTTATACGCATGGCAGGCAAACTTCGAGAGCAAAAAGGGCCGAGAGAGATCAAATCAATCACTATTTACCTATGTTTACCACGTCACACACACTCATCATTATCATACTGTATGTGTGGGCGTATGGGTAGTTGTTTAACCGGGCCAAGTACATGTATGTTAGTTGATATATGCAATGAAAACAAGTCAAACTAATAGAAAAAAATGTGATTTACCTATGACAATCATAGACCCCTATTTGTACGTGACTACCTGAGCATTTTACTGCTCAACCTCATTGGGTCATCAGCTAGAAATCTTACAAAATGCGTAGGCCTGTATTGTATTTAAAACATTCACTTACCTAATGATTTGTTTATAATATAATTAGTTCAAAATCATAGAAAGCTTTAATATGTCATTCTGACATGGTATTAAAGGTTGTCATAGGGTTTGCGTATGACACGAGAATATATCACTATTATGTCCCGTGTAAACAGATCACTTTATTAAGGTTAGATATCGAGGTCAACTGTTATTCGAACTAAACAAAACTTTGAAACTCAATTTTTCTTAGAAATTGGCTCTAACATTTAAATTTACACCAGCCATATTCACATATTGTGAGGGTAGAGGCTAGCTAGTTGGCAGTTCCACACTGCTCCATCCCTTCCAAATTAACGAATATAAAAATGCAGCTGCCTTTTGTGTGCTGGTATTGCTTCTCTGATGCCCCGTTCTAACCATCTTTGCTCTCAATCGTGTATACCAATAGTTTCAACACTAAAAGAGCGTCCATATTGTTCTTTGATATAGTGATGTATCGTCGACAAGTAATAATTACGTTCGCCCTTTGATTCTATTAGAATATTTTCTGTGACGGAGGGCTTAGAGTGGATCTTTCATTTCCTTGGGACCCCGCTCGGAGAGAGGTGTATCGCAATTAACCCCGGCCTGTCCATCTTGGGGCTTTGCCATATTTGGTTAATTCACTTCACACTAACCTCAGGAAGAAGAGGAGAAAATTTCATTTGAAACTTCTTTTCTTAGTCGTGGCGCCGTAGTATAATAGTTAAAATGTGACAGAAAGTTTTTTAATTAACCAACAGATCTTCAACACATACTGTTTGGCGCAAAATTGGACTTAAGTGAAGGCCTTCATTTGTGTAATTCATGTACAACATGCAATTACTGCCATGCATGTACAACTAATAAAGAAAGAAAAGCGTCACCAAAGATGACAATCCAGAGGGACTTAACATCAAACAATGACCATTGTGGTTCACACAATCAACATGTTATGTGCATACCAAAACTGAGCACTCTGGTCATAATGGTGTAATCTGAAAGGGGGTAACAATTCGGGGACAAAATAATTGCCATAATGAACCCTTTGGATCGAATGAAATTGTTAAGGAGTGATCTTTGCTTCTATTGTTTAAGAAATTAAAGTCTGAATATCACTGTCCTAAACAATTGTGGTTAATCCAGCTGGCGAACATGGTGAGCACCACTAATATTTAGGCACTGTAAGCCTCATTGAAGGGATACGAATGTTGGTGGCCATGTTGTTGTTTGTCTGTACATGAGCGTGAGTGTGTTTACGTGCACGAGCGCGGTATTACGGCGAGCTGTAAAACTTCTCAGACGCAATGGAATCAAAACCTCATCAAGATGCCGTAAACTCAGCTAATTGCATCCGCCGGTTAATAATAACGACAGATGTGATAAACAAGCTAAACATCTACACCCTCATTTTGAATATCGGATGATATATTATAATTGTCATTTTCAACTCCTACGTAATGTGGGCAGTTTTTCTTGTAATATATCATTGATTTCTGTGCGCACTGTAACACCGCTGTTGGTGTGACCCATGAGTTTAACATGATCAAAGTTTGAGTATAGATACCTATATATTGATATTATTACGGTTCCTGGATGGATCCATGTTTTTGTATAAGGCTGATGTGGTCTTCGACGCTATTGTTTCGGCTGTACAGCTTTGTTTAAAAAGTTACAATGTGTTTTTTCTTACATTGTGGGGAGATTGCAGGCCGTAGTTTGTTAACACAATGGGAGTCCACTAGTTTGACCAATCAATAGCTTCCTGATAATTATTACCCCTTCGCAATAACATTCGTATTATCATATCGTCTTGGTCATATAAATAATATATAATATACTAAAAATATTCACACAGCATAAAAGAACATTCCAAAACGAAATAATATATAATATAAATCCCTACAATGATGAATAAATTCAATACGCATCACCATTGAATTCTAAGTAACATGCTGATGTTACACGGTTTTTATATATATCAGACCCGAAAACATTGCTTGGCTACCGTATAATGTAAATACTAAAGTGGTCCATACACACACACACATAATTGTTTTCGTCATCACATACCGACGGCGCACTTAAAGAGCTTTAAAATGACACTATAATGGGATTGTCACCATGATACTCGCCCGATCAACGCCTCGTCAAAGTTGGGCCTAGCGTTACGGACATGTGCCAAGACCACAAGTAGACCAGCAATACAGAGACGCAAACCGGGCTCATTATTTCTCGGTCAATTATCCATGGATCAGTAAGGAAGCGATACATCAAACAGCCTCTACTTCTCCAACTGTCCCAATGGTGTCCGTCCCATCACTCTACACCACGTGTGTTAGACGTTGGAGATTTATAGATGTATTTACAATTCAATAACAATTTACTTTTTACATTCTAGACAACCAAGCCCATTTCCAGACGTGTGGTAACAGTATGGGTTTACGTACATTATATCCAGTTACAGTTCATGTTGGTTTTACTTTACGGTTTGACCGTTGCTACAAAATGTAAAACGCCATAACTGTAACTGTGGCTTAGCGAAGCCGTGCATCGCAGCGTTGATTATTTAGACCTATTTGTCGTAAACGATAGTGCGCACGTCGTCAGTACTGGCACTGACTAGTACTGCGTCAGTCTTTTATTTTAAAAAAATCTGCGAACCTGAAAAAAGTACTCCCAACGTGTCGGCAGTGCCGGTGGTGCCCATGGCTTTACAGCGGTCGCTGCATGAGGGCGAATTCGTAGACACTGCAGCCACGAAGAAACAGCCGTGTGCCGAAAATGTGCGCACTGCCGGTTGTCCACCTCGCATGCACCCAGCATAAGTAGGGACACTCCGTTATTGTGATTATCTCAAGGCTATATCTCGGATCAATTGTGTAAAGAAAAAACAATACATGGTTATTGAAACGGTAATCTGACTGTAGACTGGATTGGAGAGGTGTTCTCATAATGAAGACAAGCTTCACACGGCAGTGCTCTCTTGCATGCGAAGTCATTGAAGCCGGTTTTCGAACAGTGCCACTACGGTTGCAACATGTGTCGCTACCAAACATTTACGTCAGCTCGATAAATAGATGAGTAAGCCTGAGTTATTAAATTTCTGAGAACTTTTTGTGGTCTCTAAACCTTACACGGCCGACACTGCCAGCTGGCATTAAATATATCGTTTGAAAACGAGCCGCAGACATTCTCACGAGATGAATCAAACGATATTCATCTGGCGACTTTACAATTCATGTATGCCGTCTGAATTTGCTGAAGACGCAATATCGATCACGTAATTGATAATTCGACTAATTAATCAAATTTTACATGTGTAAATATCAGTTTGTTTGTTTGTGATGCACTGCCCAAGTTATCTTTCTTCAAGATCTCTTTGACATCTCTTGAGGTATTAGATTTTAAGCATTTTGTTTCATAGGAAGTGGACATGAAAAGATTTTTTGAAATACGTATATCAATAAGCTGCTATAAATCTAATTTGCCGCTAAGCAGCATTCAGTTAGCGTTCAGGCAGCAATAGCGTCACTCGCATTCACGTTGTATGTGCAATTGCTATTTTTTCATAGTTGACAGCACAAACTGTAAGTTTTGGTCGTTGTGTTTACATTACATATTTCGTTTTTTGAAGCTACGCGAATTCATCTCGCCGTTAGCGAATGGATTAGTCATGAGATTTCTTCAATTTTTAAAGATTTCTCGTGACATTACGACATTGGATTATCTAGTGGGGCATAGATTCTGATCTTGTGTTGGGTTCACATCAGTTTCCACACCAACACTTTATTCATAGTAAGAATAGTGAAAATGTGGTAGTTGTGTTACTTAAAATTAGACCAGTAGTATGTTTACTGAATTGTTTGATTTGAAACGTAATTAAGTATAATGATTGTTAAGGGCGACTTTCTGTGCAGAAGCAGGGTGATTAGATGACTACCGCCACACTGGCAGCTTAGTAGGGCCGCGTGATTGAAAGTGCGCCTCCAATTTTGTCATAAATGTCGTAGAAATCTCAGTTGTGCGATTAAAACACTTCAAATCATATATGTGTGGGTTTTTTTAAATTTATATACGTATCAGCTGATACGTATATATCCTATTGGGATATTGATTCGTGTGTGATGGACGTTTTATCTAAGCCCACAGTGGCACAGGAATACAGGATATTGTTTCTGCAAAATGGCGAAAATCACACTAAGACGAACTACTACACAATAAATATATTCATCTTCAATTGTGGTTTGTGATAGAGTATCGCTATGGGATCGCTATGGAGTCCTCGCTATGGGATCGTTCACAAATAACGTCTCCTTATTTTCGTCCATTTTCACCCCCTCCCCACCCCACCTCCCACCCCACCCACCACTCTCATCTTTGCCTCACCCCCACCTCCCCTAAATGACATGGTTTCGAGATGACATTTTGCTCAAGTATGATTGATTTAACTGTCAACTGTGCCGTATAAATACATTTGAATATAGGTGTCCATAATTTAGACACCATTTTTCAAATGTATTTAGGACATAAAGCAAACATGGCAATGTGATTAACTTTTTTTTTCAAAAATGACATCACGCAAGTGCTAGAGATCCCCCCCCCCCCCCACCCCCCTTGTCACCTTTCATCAGGTGACGTCATTTGTGAACGATCCCTGTCATGGACGGTTCGGGGTCGCTGTAAATACTATGTGTTGCAGTTCGTGTAGATTTAGTGTGTGTATTTTTAAGTAAAGTGTGTTGCATCGTTAAAATACGAATCACGTATGGTATATTTTGAAAATAAGCATTCTGCAGCTTTTTGTATGTGTTTATGTTTGCTGTGCAGACTGATATTCTGACTCGGTTCGTTGAGCCTTATGGAGAAGCCATGGTCATGGCTCTTGGCTGTGACTTTGCTGTCTCTGTGGGGCACCGCAATGACCCAAAACAGGTATGTGTGTTCATCTAGTCAGTGGATGTTTGAGAGAGTTTAAAGAGATATCTGTATATACATGTAATATAGTTTATCAAATTTATAGTTTGTGTATATACATATATTTAAATGGAATGTACTTCATGTATCATTCTGAAAGAAAAATGAATAAATAAAAATAGAAATAGGTTTGCAAATGCGATATTTGATGATGTTCCGTGAAACATTAATTCAGTTTCATACAAGAATTTATTATCTAAAGACTATCCTAACATCAGCATTTTTTTATTTTGCTTTCAACAGCCACCGCTGCTTGCAGACGAAAAACTCCACCTACATGTTTCCATGTAAACAGTTTTTTGGATTGATCGTGGAAGACTACCAGTTCGACTACAAGCACCAGCCAGACCTGACGGATGTAGACCTCTCCAACACGGCGGTCAGTAGGATTTTTTTTTTTTTTTTTTTTTTTTGTTGTTTGTGATATTTCCGTCTAGCACGTTTATTCAATTTAAACGTTTTTGGAACTAAAGCAATAACGCACAGAACAAGGGCGGTTTACGTCCCATATAAATGTGAGTAAATAGAGTAATGAATAAAAACAATAACACGAATAATTCCAGGCCCTGACCAAGATGTTTTTGGATGCCATGAGCCTCCCTGAGGATGAACCAGGCCCAAATTGCCAGTTCATTAAGTGAGTACAAACCTTCGTAATACGCCAGATGAGTTTGCGTGGAGTGCAAATCCTAACTGTATTGGCGCACCTTTGTTCATTCGGCAATGTGATATCTGAAATTAAACATATATCTAACTTATTATAATACATTGTTGAGTATCAAGTCCTTTCATTTTAAGTTATAGCCTAATTTACACCTATTTATTGAAACTTAAGTGAATAACAACTCGGGTGAACTAATTTACTGTATGTGAACATAAACCATGACTTCACTGATCTTCACTCAGAGTGAAGTAATTATCGCATCAATTACTACATGTTTGAGTATGAAATCGAATTGAAAATAATCATATATAATCCTACGTGTTCTGGTGTCACTTGCAGAACCACACAGGTGGAGGAATGTTGTGACGGGTGGCATGGAACAGATTGTAACACGGGTAGGTTTTCTCTAGATATTTGCTGTACGTGATGTACTGTCATCATATAACTTTGATGGGTTATATAACTTTTACGATTATTAAAATAATGCAAGCATATTTCAAATAATGCTAATATCCTTTTAAAAACATGGTTGGTCTGGTGCTGACTGCGCCGTTGTTTCTGTCGCCTGCATTAGCTGACTGTCCTGACGAGTGTGTGGCAAAAGGCGGCCACTGCACCGAGCCACTCGTATGTGAATGTGAGGACGGCTGGATGGGCGTGGCCTGTGACGAGGACACGGCGCTCGTCACCGACACGCTCGGATACTGCTACATCCAGGACGAGTGAGTACTGTTTGTAATGTCTATCATAATACTCGCTCAAGCTATTTGTGGTACTGTAAACTATTAGCACTTTTGAGGCGGAAAATCCATGTTCTCTTTATCGCCCTCTGAAGCTTTTTGTGTACGCGAACAACAGGCTTAAAAAATGTGTTCTCCACGAAGAGAAATGTAGGTAAATTCCATCCCATACCATAATTAATCATTTCTCTATACATGTTTCATGAAATGTACCCAAAAATCATGTTTCTCAACATCTACTTCTTATCAGCCTTAATGAATATAGCTCAGTAAAGGGTAGGACGAACACTTGTGTAATTTCGACGCCTTGTTCGTTTCACAACGAATGTTTAAAACGTGTATCTTTGCTCCATCTGTTGATAATCACGATGTCTCTGCTTTACTGAGCGTGTGCACTCCTTTACAATAAGATAAATGTGATTAATATAACCGAAGATCGCAATTTCTGTTTAGATGTCCATCAATCCAAACAACCAATACGGGTCCTTCGTTCCGTAAAGAGTGTTCCCAATCTTAAATCTTGTTATATTTATTCTATTCAATCTGGACGTTGTCATTTGCAGTTGCCACTCTGTGAAAATTCCGGATAGTGCAGGGGTTATGACGCGCGCGGAGTGCTGCGGTCAAGCAAACAGCCACGGCTGGGGCGCTTACAGGGTCAACGTAGGGCAGGGCTGTTCTCAATGTACTGAGAGGGACAAGCTCAGGACTAATCTCGTAGATTTCTTGGATACCCCTAAAAGTAAGTATGTTAAAATTTGAGATTCCGTAACGTGACAAGTCCACAGATCTCATGCATATAAAGGGTGCTGTACATGGCCATTACCACACTGCCATCGTCACTCTTTGTTATTGCTATATCACAGCAAATGGACACTAAATGTCGTATGAATTGGCTCTCGTCTTTTTGTCTGTCATGGGTGACAAAGTGGCATTCGGCTGATTTGAATTCGGCACCCTCCAATTTGTCAGACTCAATCTTAAGACATAATACATACCCGATTGCCAGATCCAACTGGATTTCCTCAGACTAGAGATATAACGGTATGTACAGTCACCAAATTCATTCAACAGTTTGGCCAATAACAATTTGTTGCCTTTAGCCACTTACTATCTGGAAAGTAATAGAAATGAACTGCTCTTTTAATATGTATTAGTGTTTCTGAGTAGCCAATGAACCACTACATGTATTAATACTATTTTATATATGTTTTAATTAATTTATTCACCCCAGGATTGAAAATAAATTCTATACATAGACAACAGAAACAATCGAACAAATGCGTCTCATTAGTTAAAAAAAGTGTACAAGTATATACATACATATATGTATTGGTAATAATTAAAACAGAATCAATATATGATTTGTAAACATTTAGTACATCCAATCACCGAATACTATATCGTGTTTTTGACTAATTAATTCGCAAAGAATTTTGATAATTTAAGACATGTTTTTCTTCACTGATTGAAATAAGTTGCTGTTCCAAGTGTCCTAACTTTGCAAGTGACTTACATTTTCGTTTAGGTTTACCTGATAAAAATGGCTATATATACAAAAATATGTTTGCAAACAAGGAAAGTTCTGAGAGTAATCGCAACTTTCTATTTTACTTCAAACAGAACACATCTTGTGTGGGGATGGCAATAATCATACGTTGATTTCAATTAATAATTGTACATATAATATTATAATATAATTTTCTCTTTACATTGGACAATAAGTACCTTAAAATAGTGAAACAAATTTGTGACAAGATAATAACAACATACCTTTTGATATTTTTTAGTTGTGGAGCACGTTCATAATCTTCCATTTCGCACGTGTGTAAGTTTGGGGCGCAACTACTATAGGACATTTGATGGAATGGAATTCTTATTTCCTGGTCGATGTAGTTATATTCTCTTTGGCGATGGTATCAGACATGTGAGCATGGAGTTCGAAAACTGCATCAGTTTCAATGAATGTACAAAGGTAATTACTTATATATTTGCCTACTGCATGGTGACAAGCAATTGCTTTGCATGACCATTATGCATGCCATTTATTGAAGAGTATCTAATCTGATCTAATCATTTTAACACAGAAAGTGACATTGGCATTGAATGCTGAGCAGCAAATTCACATCGTACTAGGGCAGAGTATTACATACAAGAACACACACATTGTTGTGACAGAGAGTCACGGTTATGCCAACTCGCAGCTTGGTAAGATTGATTTACTCTTCATGTTCAATATCGTCTCCGTGTTAACATAATGATCATGAATTAACCGAAATTCTTCCCCCTTCTCTTAGGTGTCAACATTGTAAAACATGGGGAGTTCTGGTATCTGGAATACAGCAGCTTGAGGTTGAAGTGGGACAACCTGCTCTCTGTTGAGATCACACTTGAAGAACAGGCACAAGAAGAAGGGTCGAATGCATATTGGGGCATGTGTGGTAACCACGACCATAACCCAAACAGTACGTGTTCACTTATTTTAATGTTACATTTCTTGTCTAGTACGTTGTATTCGTTCCAAAACCCGAACAAATAAATACTAAACTTGAATATTCTTCACATTTCAAAAACAGCTTTCAATACATAACATACCTGGTATCCTTTACAATCTTCCTAGAGTCGTTTTTGTGTAAAAGTAACGTTACATATCTATGGTGCCTGAGTCCCATATTGAAAATGCCGCACCCTGCGCGCACTGATTCTATTACACCTCACTCAGTGCGATATTGTCTCATCTCTCACCCTTACTCGTATAATAACCTAGTAAAGATATCAGTCTGCCAAATCAGTGGCCCCAGCATTGTAGAAAGGTGACCGCACTCACTACGTTTTACCGCTGATACTGTATACCGGTATATGCGGCAAACACCCTATGGAGCTACCAGCATTAATTGTACAGGGTGGTGTGGCCATTTGGTATTGACGAGATAAAAAAAAACGCACTCCCTAACTCTCTACGTTGAAATTGAATGCCCTCCCCGTGTGAACTTTAACGAACTGAACGCCCCCCCCCCCCAATTTGCGGCAAAAGTGCGTAAAATATTCCCCTTTCAGTTTAAAAATTGAGCGCCATCCCCCACTAAAATGACTGTCATCCCCATGTACAATTAATGGTGGTTGCTCTCTTATTAGACACATGGAGCAAGTACGAACGCACAGAGCCATATTAATCACAGTAATCCCATGCACGACGTAGCGTTTCTTTAGTACAACTGTAATTGGGGCTCACGTGGCGAAATGCTGTAATATTGCATGCGGTCCTCGGAGATGCGGTCACATGTAAAACGTTGATGGTAGACTTGTAACTATCAGCTATTCTAAACGTGCTGTGAGAATCTAAATCTTAATTATGTATAACAATTTAAAAAAAAAAAACAAGTTTCTACTTTTACTCTGATAGTGTGGTTGTAATTTCAGATGATATGGTCTTGCGAACTGGTCAACTTGCTGGCACTATTGCCACGTTTGGTAATCACTGGAGGGAAGCGACACATGATGCAAGTTTTATTACTTTTTATTTATTGTATTTATCATTACTCTCAACATGACTGAAATGTCATCCAAATAGTTTCGTTTGAAACAGCAAACTATGACTCCTATAAAAATTGGCCAGGTACCAGGGTTCAAAATGATATATCCATCCATCTTATTTCTTGGTCCTGTGTTACAGTATGATTAGACTTCTTCTTGGTTAATCTATTAGGTTTACAAGAAGAATCCATCAATTATGTGATACATGTATATTGTGGTATATGTTTTACTTACATTATTAATTTTTATGTATTTTTCAATCTCTTGGAAATTATAACTGAGCAGTATTTGGGTATTTGCAGTGCCCTGATGCTGCCTCCATGAAGAATGAGTGTCCCACTGTGACTGATCAGCTGAAGGCAGAGATGGCCTGTAGCCCCATACTGGGTGCAAAGTTTGAGCAATGTCACTCTGTGGTGAATACTAACTTCAACCTTCATTACTATTTACCAAAGGAATGATTTATAGATCCTGATGAAATGGGATTAAGGAGTGTCATGGTGTGCAATCCTGAAAATGCATCTGCTTCAGAGGCTTGAAAACTAAAAGATACAGTCTCATTGAAATTTTTATCTATGGATGTATGTTAAGATAGAGGTTTTAAGCTTTTGTCCATTTTGTGACATTCTTGCAACTACATTTGCCAAAGGGATTCAAGTGAGGGTTTTAAGTGATTCCAGTGGTATCCACCCATAAAAGTTGGAAATTGTGAGTGGTCTCAGGTGCAGTGTGTGGAAAGGGTAAACCCATACCCCAATGCCCTCTACGGTATTGTATGATATATGTTACTCAAACTTGTAAAATGGTACTGACTTTGCTTTTTCCGTAATGAAATTTGAATTCTGGACATTTGGCTCACGGACTTGAAAACTTAATGTATCTTTTCACAGCATAATTATAATATAAGCCTATTTTGAAAAAGAAATTCAGTACAAAAATAGATCTACTAATTATATGATGTACCGGTACTTATACTGTATCGCCGCGCATTAAAGAGCACTGAGCTTGTATTTAGGATGCACATTTATATCAATAATAAGCTCATGCGCTCATAATTGAGAACAAACTAAATTTTCAATAAAAGAGGAAAAATTTCCAATTTCATAAAGTTATTTGTTTATGGTGGAAGTGCAGACCATATGCACAACCATTTTATATACTAAATCATCGTTTTATTTTGATGCGCCACCTTTTTAGGAGCTTTTCATAACTCAAACAGTGTGGTTTGCTGTTATGGGCTTGATCTATGTTCAATAAATACTTTTACGATCGCATGACTTTTCCTGATGTGTAAATTTACCGGCTGTTGATCCACCATATTTCGTAACCAATAACAGTCGAATGAAATGATATATTTTTATTTTACGGGCTCCAATGATCTCCATCTAGATCTATTTTAATATGAATAGCATAAATAATGTCCGAGTAAAAAAAATGTTGTGCTGTCGAAGATGTTTCCTCAAATGACAGCTGTCACATTTGGCAATCAGCACGCGACAATGGTTGTCTTTCTTTCGTTTACTTGATAGACTGTCTAGCCAGGGGGGTTTCAAACGTGGGTGTGCCCTGGTTTTTTGATTTAAGAGTATGCGCTTGATGGCAAAAACAAATTTGACCATCAAAAGGCCTCAAAACACTGTGTTTTTCTGTTATAAGTGTGGCACTATAATGTACAGTGATACGGTATATTATTATTATTATTTATTTAATCTAGACATACAGTCCAAACTTGGACCAAAGTAATAAAAATAAAAGATGATAAAATACATCACAAGTATAGCAAATCATTCGACCTTCTGTATAATGCAGAAGAGAGAATGAATAAATTACTATTAATTATATTTTGAATTAGACAATTATTTACAATTGATAATCTTTTCTTAAAATCAAAGATATTTTTTCTCATTAAAACGTTAGAGCTATCAAGTCTATTGATAACAAACAAATGTGAAACACTATCACCAAGTTGTACATGTAATTTCCGATAAATGTTATTGAAAGCAACTTTATACTTTTTAGAAACGCTTTGCTTAAAATTAAACCATAAAGTCAAACCATAGTAATTATAACAATACATTTTAAATAAGTTACGTTTAACGGCATCTATACACTTGCTGAATTTTCTTATGAGCAAATTGCCTCTGACATAGAGTGCTTTTACTTGTCTATCTATGTCATATGGTTTTATGTCCAAATAGTTGCCATATAACTCTGCAAACTAACTCAAAGATAAAGTAATTGACATTTTTTGGTATACAGTGGTGACTAATCATTTTAGGTTGGAACAACAACTTACTACAATCTATGCATCAACGACTTCTGTGAAGTTTCAAAAATGTATGATACTGCCCACGAAAGGTAACTTTCAAAGTCACACAATGATTAACATGAACAGTCTTCAAGTAGTAATTTGCTTAATTTTAGATGAAATTTAGTAGCGATGACAACTGCTTAGTTCTCATTAAGTAAGATGTTCTAATAAGGTAAATTATGCAATGTTTATATTTATATGTGCTTCTACCTGGTGGCAACATCATACTTATGATTTCACTTTTTTGGAAGTGAGCTCATCGCAACACAGACTGCTGTGGTCTGTGCATCTCTCCAAGAATACAGTCGTCAGTGTGGCCATGAAAACATTGCTTTAGAATGGCGATCTGAACGCCTCTGTCGTGAGTATATTTATTACATTGATTTGTGTATGATAACACTTTGTTTTAACATGAAAAATTCCTTGATCAATGTTACTATGTGATATGGTGTAGTGATAACTCTTGCTGTTGTCATCTGTCCGTTGTCAGTCTGTCAATTGGTCCATCCACAAATCGGTATTTACACAATACCACCTTCCATTTTCATCTTTATTTTCACCAAACTTGCATTTATTTGATACAAATTATTATTATTGAACTTGTTTGTTAGACTGCATCCCCCTAGTGCTATGCCCTTTGGTAATACAACTGCCAAGCTCATTCAATAAAAATTCATAGTATCGAAAGGGATGTGCGTTTTCCCTATAATATTTGATTTTAAAATAAATAATTTTTCCTAAAATGCAATATTCTAAAAGTATACCGAACTGTGTATCGAAACGTATTTTTTATTTTACTTAATTTTTATCAATTTGGTGAAGAGACTACATGTCATCAATAAATATTAAAACATTGGCATATTTCAGCTAAGAAATGCTCCTCTGGTATGACATACACGGAATGTGCCTCAGCTTGCCCTATAACTTGCACCAACCATTGGTTCAAGGTCA
Organism: Streblospio benedicti; assembly: GCA_019095985.1. NCBI lineage: Eukaryota > Metazoa > Annelida > Polychaeta > Spionida > Spionidae > Streblospio > Streblospio benedicti. The sequence continues at coordinate 862,522 of CM032662.1, forward strand.
GACCAATTGAATGCTTTGGACAATGTTATCCAGGTAGGCCTGGTTTTTATCTTAAATATTTACAGGAGTTGATCCTGACCAATTGAGAAATAGTATAATGATGCCATAAATTATGTGATTGGCCAATTGGTAATAAGGCTTTGTTAGCATTCTTTTATTCTTGACTAGAAATTATACCCAACCTACATGTATAGTTTCAAGTATTTTCATATTTGTAAAAATATTTTGGATGAGGGAGGTCACATGTATAAAACTATTGAAAATATTTTAAATAAATTAGTTAGAAACTCAAACTTAAAAACAAGCGAGACTGTTATATATTAGACAATCAGTATGAACTAATAATGAGGAAATCTGCCTATTGCAAAAAATAAATTTGATCTTGTTTAATTTATAATTGTTAGGAAATAACGACAAGTAGTAATGGTTGTTTCAGAATTGAATCAATTAGAAAATCTCATTAAATCATAGCTACATATTGGCTTAATAAAGGGATGCTGTTCAAGTTGATATTAAAAGTACAATATAAGGTTACAAGTTTACTTTCTTGTTATTTCGTTCAGAGAAGAGTTACGTTGAGTGATCACTTTATCGCGCCAAATCGTGTGAGAATTTTTACAAAATTCAGTGGGAGAGTACAATTGCCAATAATTTATGTTGGTTGTTTTTGTCTTATGCTGTATTTGGAGACTAAATTTCAAAGTTAAGATGAACTTTGAAGACTAATTTAATTTATTTAAAGATTTTTCTAAAGTTTTTATACACATAATTGTCCTCTTCACGTAAATACAATATTTTTCAATTAATCAAGAAATAGCCTAAAATACAAAATCTTATAGTAAATTATATTTTTCTTCAAAGTTTATTTTAAATTCAAAATTCAGTCTTCAAATACAGAATAGACAAAAATAACCAACAATGAGACCATCTGTAAAATCCAAAATCAAATAAATTTCAAATAACTTATGACTGTATATATTAGAATTTTTTAGATACCAATAGAAACCATTGGGGCTCACATTTTGGCGAGACTTTCGCTCTTTTCACAAGAGCTTCTTCAGGCCGAATGACGGTCCTTAGTTGGTCATGTGACCGCCATGGCTGTGGCAGTCACATGACAGCAGTGGCAGGAAAACGGGGGGCAGGTCGTAGTCGGTGTCTCGGTTCATTTCAGGGCGCCGTACCCGGATTTCCACGGCTTCCCTGATCTTTCTACGGATTTCTAAGTCCTCACGCGCCACAATTTTGAAGTCTCTGGGGCTGATGGTATGGCCCGTGTCTCTAATATGGTCACCTACAGCGGTGGGCACTCTCTTGGGGTTAAGGTGCTCTTTTTTATACGTGTACTCAGCGTTCTTCCAGTCTCACCAACATAAGTGTACCGGCACTGTGGACACCGTACTTCGTATATAATCCCACATTTAGAGTCATCCGGAGACTTGTCCTTTGGAGTGGGCAACATGGATTTGATGGTGTTGAAAGGTTTGTGGTAAGTGTTTACACCATGTTCACGGAACACACGGGTCAGTTTTTCTGACAGTCCTCTCACATAGGGGATGCAGACTGGGTTTTTTGTACTCACTCCACTGTTTGCGTCATTAGACAACCCTTTGACTTTTGGCCTGCCCCCTATTTTCCTGCCACTGCTGTCATGTGACTGCCACAGCCATGGCGGTCACATGACCAACTAAGGACCGTCATTCGGCCTGAAGAAGCTCTTGTGAAAAGAGCGAAAGTCTCGCCAAAATGTGAGCCCCAATGGTTTCTATTGGTATCTAAAAAATTCTAATATATATTATGAATGAAGAAACCCAAGATGAGAGAAGTGTTCATTCTTTGAACTTATGACTGATTGAGAATCATGCTACAATGTACATATAGTGTTATTAATAAATTTTGCAATGTTAGGAAGCAGAGTGAGGTGTGCAGTTACAATGCTAGAAAAGTTATTTATTTATATGTTTCGTAACTTCCACATGCATGTAATCAATTCTTCTGAACATTTGGTTTGACATTTCATACAAAAATGTATACCAGAACACATTCATTATAAAGGATCTTTTGCTTGAAAACTTGTTTGACAACAGGTTGTGAATGTCCGACTGGTACCGTTCGACATGATGACAGATGTATTCCAATTGCGGAATGTCCGTGCATGGTGGGAAAAGATGAATATCCTTCAGGATCAGTGTTGAAAAGAAGCTGTAATACATGGTAGATGCTCATTTAGACATTTATGTCAATGATTTGGGGGGGGGGGGATTAAAATACAAGATCAAACATTTTGTTGATGTAATAAATTGATATTCTTTAAACACTTAAATGTTAACGCTTTATAATACTGGCCAGATATATAATATAGTGTAACAATTTTTTTGTTCCAGTTTCTGCAACAAAGGGAAGTGGGAGTGCACATCTAACAACTGTGCTCGCACATGTAGTGTTCTAACATACAACCATATTACTACATATGATGAGCTTGTATATGAATACAATTATCATGGTGATTCTGATTGTAAATTCATCCTGGCAGAGGTTGGTAAAATATATATATCTGAACTTACAGTATGGTCAAAAGTATGATAGATTATTGTAATTTATCCCAAAATACCCATATGAAATTGTAATTTTTTTTTCTTTTAATTACAACAAGCAATTCACAAAGTGATTTTCTGATGGCGATATGCAACAAATGAGGGAAGTTAATCACACAAAATTGCATGAAAAACAACTAAATATGTTCATCTTATCATAATTTACATGTACATGATTTGCTTGCTAACAAATCCATATGTACCATCTATCATTGCTTCTTAGTCAAATTCATGAATGATTTGATGGTTTTGGCCACTAAGAGCACAGTGAATTTATTCTATGGATGATGAAAATATTGGTTATTAAATTTTCACTAGGTTGGTAAAAATAGTTTTTAAAAAAGCACACGGTCTACAGTGAACAGGATGGGGGTAAATTTACAAATTAGAAAATATTCGAGAAAAGTTTGGGAGGGGGGAAAAAGACATTCTTGTCACAATGTATGTAATCAGGCGATGTGTCTATTTCAATAACAATAGTCAAATAACAGAGATCTTTATTTATTATTATTGAATAGGTTTGGCCTGTTGTTATATAATGTTATTTAGAGTGTCTTTTATTATTGGATCATAGAAATTTGGTATATAAATATCTTTTATACCAAATTTCTATTTTTGTACTACACAATGTTTTCAGCTAGTGCTTTCATACATCATGAACATATTGTTAAACATACATGTAATAATATTACTATTACAATTACAATTACATAAATGTGACATCATAATGTTATTGCAAAATTTCTCAATTAAAAAAAGAGCTTGCCAGCAGCTGTAGACATAGAAAAAAGTTTTTATTGAGAAATTTATGTTTACCGCTGTTGATCGGCTGTACACAAGGTGTGCGAGGCTTGGGGAATAAGCGTCTAGTCAGGTGTTATGCCAGGCAACAGGCACAACTGAACTAAGATGATCTAAGATCATCGTGGACACTGATTAGTGCAAGATATTTACAAGGAAATTAGTAAATATTGTATGAATAGATACCAAAGTGAGCAGAAAATAAATATTATTCAATAACTCTCGTCTATTGTCAGAATCTCCCACCACAACATGTCTTTTATGTGTGTTTTGGCTCTTCTCATTTATTAAGACTTATTTGATTGATATAACATTTCATTGTTTATAACAGAGTGAACCCTCTGATTCTGCTGATGATGACTTTAAAAATCAATTTCAAGTCCTCTACACGCAAACAGAATGTGAACATGGATCTGCTACTGTAAAATGTATTGGAAGTGTCAAGGTAATTTTGAATTAAAAATGTAATTCCTTCACATGGCTATAAATTAACTTTATACACCAGTAGTAAAATGTGCTGAAAATTTTAACCGCAAATTGATTGTCAAGATTGACACCAACTGTCCAATTGCCAGTTTAATAGGCAGTGCCAATTTCAAGCCCCGGTTTCAAGCCTTGGATTATTTTGGATATTTATGTTAAAGCTATCATAGGCACATGAAGGTAACTTAGTCTCTTAAATGTTTGAAATCGTTACCCCATTTTACATAGCTAAGTTTACATCTCATGCTCCTGGTCTGTTTTTGACGTTGATAGAATATGAAGAGACATTGTCAGTTTTTGGGTAAAATATTCAATCCAACTTTGCATGTTTAGTGGAATTGGATTTTTACTCCAATTTGCTAGTGGGAACCAACAACTTCTCTATCAGCCTGGAACTAAATAGGGTTGAGTCAGGCTATCTTGACTTAAAACTGACAACCCACTATTGATGCAATTCAAGCCAATTCAGCTTAGATACGAATCAGTGCTAAGGGAGTGTCTTGGATTCCCTTCTGCTATATGAAATAATGTATTTTGTGTTTGTTAAACAATGTTATAAAGAAGTAAAATTCAAAAGTCAAATGAAGCATTTGGCATTGCTCCTTGTGCTCCTTCACATGGACCATATTCATACATTTTTATGGGAAAACTTTATTTGTTGAATTATTTGAATATCCAAACTTATTAGTCTGTTGTAAATTAAAGTATAATTAACCTCACAAACCTTATATTTCTGGCAGATTGACTACTCTGCATTTAATAGTAATTATGAAGTAACGCTGAAGAAAGATATGACTGTGATGATAAATGGTGTGGAGCTGGATTTAACTAAGGTAAGCTCATACTTGGAAATTATTATAAGATATACAGTTAACTTTACTTCAAGATTTCCAATTCTATAATTTTAATATGCAATGACCTGCATATACAGGAAATTAGCTGATGGCATCAAACTTTACCTGTGAAAAGTCTACACATACTAACCTGTATCCATTATGGTCCAGCAAATACCTAATTACTTTGGGTCCATTAAGGCTATAATTTTAATTTAATGTGTGAGCCTTCTACATTATAGCTAGATTGCTCAATTTTGGCATGGTCATTATCAATGGTAACAACTAGATATGTATATCATATAGACTATTTGGGTTCGTCAAGGCTCTCATTTAGTCATACTTTAAACACTGGTTTGTCACATTTGTTAAATTCACTGTTATCCTGCTCGAGATGCTTGACATTCACATAGGTCATTGGCATCCTTCTCGTACTAGATTGTCTTTCTCAACTGCCCGAGGAGCATACAACATTTGCTACTGTAGCTCACGGAGTTTATCACTCATATTAGCATTCACTCACCCAACCTGTAGTTATTTTTTAATTACTATCTAAAATGTAATGTCAATTCTCCACTATCCATAGGACATGTATGCAGGACCAGGTGGCGTAGTGATAGTCAAGCAGATGACCAGCAACACCGCTGTAATGCAGGCTCAGGGATTTCATCTGCTCTTCGACACTAATGGCAGAATATACATTACCATTGATCCCTATTACATGGATAAGGTATTGCAAAACATCTTACTGTTCTATGTGTGACATGGTTATTATATTAAGGTCCTGATAGATATTGGTTGAGTCTGACCTATCCTACTGTAATAAACAGTACTGATCATGAAATAGGGACCCCTTTTTTCAGCCAATTCTTTGGAATGACAAACAAATTGGTGAATGGCAAAGAATTGCAAAGAAGAAAAAACGTAGAGTAAATGCGACAGTTTTCGACACCTTTAGTGCATATGTGCAATCACAGATTTATTTTGAAAAATATTAAAGTAATAATATCATAGACTTGAATATCCTACATGGATTAATATATTTAAATGTAGTTTCATAAAGTGCAATGTGGATTAAAAAAGATATCACCCATTGCTCTGTTCTAAAACCGGTGACAGTTTTCGACACGAGTGTGACAGTTTCCGACACATACAGTGCACACATGAACACAAGAAAGTGAACAAACAAATCTTTAGACACAGAGCTAATCCAATTCAGGCAAGCCATTGTTATATGTATGTTCTACATGCACCAAAAATTATTATCAATTTGGGTGCAATTAAAAGGATAAAATCCACCGTTTATAGCAATGCCCACAGACATGACAGAGCTCAGTTGGACTGACAGAAAGTGTGTGTTATACATTCTGCAAACTCACATTAATTAGCTGAGAGGGGATTCATAACAATTGTGCACTTAGTGATAAGTTTTTGAAATTTGGCACCATGATATCTATAATCATTAGGATTTTAAAAACCACCCGCACCAAGTTGCCACGCCTCGCGATAGGCCTGACTGCTGGAAATTTGATATGGCCGGGGCCAATGATAGGAATGCTGTGTTTTTTATTTCTATTTGCTCTATAATCATGTGTAATACCACTTTTCCAATGTTTTATTGTACAATGAGTTCATTTCTGATCATATTCTAACATTTCAAGTTCATTTATGATAATATTTTAACATGTCAAGGTCATTTCAAGGTCAAATTAAACATTTATCTGAAATACGGGCTCAAATAGGGACCTAATGTGGACTGTTTACTATGCAACAGTTGATAGAAGGAATTGGATAATTATTGCATCATGTTAATGAGTTGCACATCTATTTGAAATATACAGAACAACTATAAACAAAGGTATAAATAATGAAAATTGTCTTTCAAAATAGAGTTCACTAAAATATATATGGCTATCATATGGCTATTAGGTTAGACACAGCTTATACTTGTTCTTGAACTAAGCGAACTTTCTTTAATCTGATTTAATTATTATGTGATGAGAAACAAATAAAACAAATAAATAATGGCAAATACAAAATACTTAAGGGAACGATCATAAATATCAATATCGGGGGTGTCGTCCATTTTTGGGGGGCTCGAAGAAAAAGTTAACCGACCCCCCATCAACATTTCAAAAAGTTGAGTGACCCCCCCCCCCCCCACCACCCCCCTCCTTCCGCTTAAGCAAAAGTTCTTTACATAGTCATTGCATTGTTGGACAATTGCAAAACGAAAATATTTGAAAAAATAAACCGTAGCATGATAAAAAAAGTTCAGCGACCCCCCCCAAAGAAGTCAGAAATTTCTTTTTACAATTACCAAGAAAATGCATATAACAATATTATTCTCAATGCAATTAAGATTGGTTGCAATGTAAGTGTGAAAATGGCATTTTTCCAGTGTCTGAGAGAGACAGAGTCAGACATTTTGAACAAGTCAAAATTGGGGATTAGGTACCATGATTGGAACAGCCAAGTTTATATTTTTGATTTGCATACACATGGATAGTCACATAATTGGTGATACATGGATAGTATGGTCAAAAGTCCAAATGAAAATATTATCCTCAAATATTGTTTTGTTGACATTGTCATTGCTCGAAATTACAGTAACTGCAACCATGAATACCTTTCTCTTTCTGTGGAAAACGGAAAAAACGGTAATCCTGGACTGTATTAACAACTGTTGGAATAATTTCACATTTTCATTTCCATCACACACAAAATAGTTTCCGTATGTCAAAATGTTTCCGCCAGCTCGTATAATATTTATACATAGAATTTAAACGCTCATATGTGTAATTTAAATACTATGTATATACTGTATATAGAATTTATATCTATATGGATTATAACCAGTTAAATATCTGAAATAGATAAACTAAACTAAATAAAACATGCTTTACAGGTAATATGTAATATTTAGTACTTGGAAGTATTCATTGTTATAGATAAAAGGCTTGTGTGGTAACTTCAATGGTGATTCAAGTGATGACCTCGTTCCTCCAACTGGGATGTCTACATCTCCGAAGTCCTTTGCAGAGGCATGGATGATTAATTGTCCGGCGCCAACACCAGCATCCGTGTCTGAAGGTAGAATAAGTTATTATTGTAGTGATTTTAAGAAATTTCTTCTATAAAACCATCAAAATTGTATTTAGATGATTAAATATCTTATAATGAGGGGTTTGTCAATAATTAGTCTGTATTTTGAGTGGTCAGTCATCGATTAGTCTTTATTTGAAAGCATGTTATTTGCATTATACTATGTAATTTCAATAAAGAATGAATAATTATTTGTGAAGTCAAATCAAGCACACCAACGTTGAGGGGAAGAAGATTCTATTTCTTGATAGTCACATTGAGCAATAAGCCAGTTCTTCCTAAGCACTGGTGAAACTTGTGGCAGTGTGATGCATAGTGCATGTCAGCACTAAACAGTCAAAGCTGGGCCGATGTCACCGCCACGTCACCATGGACTATCTTGTACAAGCGCTGAACTTTACAGCGCTGCTGAAAGGGAGCCGATGTCCCTGACGGTTTATGACACAATGACCTCTCTAGGCCTCTTTGCACACACTAAGCGAATCACTCTGTTCTGAACTTTCTGCATTCTCTTTGTCTGTCATGTAATGGAGGTCCCATAGTGTACATGGATACTCAACAGTTTGCTTAAGTGCCTGCGGACACCTACGTAAGTTTCTTCTAAGAAATCCCAGTCTATTGCACTTATTTGCAGTGTTCCTAATATGTTCCTTAGACCTGACAGTGTTCCGGGTCAAGATGCTCAGGTAAGTAGCAGTCAACATGATATAGCACTGTTCCATCTAGATGGCAAATTTTAGTAATAGCCATTATGTGGCCCTTGACATTGAAGTTTATTCCCCAGAGTTAGTCACACTTGGACAGCACATCTAGGTCCTTCTGGTTCTGAACTCAGTCATCTATAGTTCTTAAATTTCTGTAAATGGAACATAAAATGCAAATAACCTCACACCTCCAATCACGGGAAATTTGACACCGCTGTCAAGAAATCAAAATCAATATTCAGTTTTTCTTACTTAGCAATGTAACAATATTACAGGAATATCACAGTAACCAGTTCCCTTGGGAAATTATTTATCCTCAACAATAGACTCAAATGGTTTTTGAACAAAAACAAGCTAATATCTCATGAACAAATTGGATTTGAAAAGGGCTCATCAATAGTAGATCACATATTTACTCTAAAAACTGCAATAGAAAAATATACAAAGAACAACTGCAAAAATTGCTTTGTGGACTACAGACAGGCATTCGACAAAATCTGGCATCAAGGGCTACTGCTGAAACTCACTAAGGCAGGAATAAATATTGACCTCTTTAATATAATAGATAGCATGTATAATAATATGTCTCTACAAATTAAGCACAGAAACAAATTCACTGACTCTTTCGAATCCAATGTAAGCGTAAGGTAGGGAGACAACCCTAGCCCGGCACTATGCAAAATCTACATGAATGACATGATAGAATACATAAAAAATGCTGAGGGGACAGATCCAATAACTTTGGGAACATATAAATTAAACTCGCTACTATATGCAGATGATATTCTAGTACTATCAACCTCAAAATCAGGATTACAAAAGAGTATCAATGCCCTAAAAGAATACTCAGATAACTGAAAATCAGAGGTTAACTTAGATAAGACTAAAACTCTCATTTTACATTTTTAACAACAAAGGCAACACTAATAATGAAATTTTTTGGTATGGAAATGAAAAAATGGAAACAACTAATAACTATTCTTATCTTGGTGTAGAATTGTCGATTTGAACAGCACAGGCAGCTTCAAACAAGGAATCCAGACACTCCATTCAAAAGCACTTAAAGCAATTTTTAAATTACAACAAATAATCGATAATACTATCAACATAGAAACAACACTTCATGTCTTTGACCATACAATCAAACCGATTTTATTATATTGTTCGGAAGTATGGGGTTTATATACAGTCAGAAACAGCAATCTTACAGATCTGAACAAAATGATCAAAAACTTAGATAGTAATAACCAAATAAATCAACTAGAACTAACATTCTATAAACAATTGCTTAAGGTAAAACGCAATACATCAACCGCAGGAGTGCGGGTCGAGTTAGGAAGATACCCTCTAGGAATTTATGCCCTTGGCAACTCCCTGATATACTTGTATACTCTAGAACATAAACCAGGAGGTAAATTATTATTATATGTAATCAAGTCATTAGACTTATGAGTCCAAGTCAGGTAATACTATGTGATAAAGTCCTTACCTGACTTGGAGTTTAAATCATAAATCATTTCAAACCATATTAGATAACATGTGTATGTACACAAAAGTCAATAATTCATAATAAGATCAATAATTCCAAGAAGACCAGTGTGGTTTCAGGATAACTCTCCAAGAAAAACTGTCATTTGAGCCATGGTTTTTAACCAAGTTTCGGTGGCAGAGTGGACTAGTGACTGTAAGTTAGCCCTAACTGCTAGGCGATTTGGTGCCGTATGGTCGTGGGTTCGAACCCCACCAGAGACTATGTGATATAGTCCTTCCCTGACTTGGAGTCATAAGTCTAATGACTTGATTACATATAATAATATATATACTCACGTCCATTAAATCATAAATCATTTCAGAAGGTAAATTAGTTAAGCAGGCCCTAAATGAATCCAAAACTCTCAGTAACACTCAAAGTTCCTGGTATAAATTGACAAACATGATAAAGAAAGCAGAAACCACAATTAGCCCTACACCGTTCAGGGTTGCCATCACACAAAAATGGCATAAGAAAGTACTATGAAGGGGTAACACGGAAACTAAAACTAGCTTTCTAAGTAGAACAAGAAGCAAGCGGGATAAACAAATTGAGAGCATACAAACTGATTAAACAGCAGTTCCAAATGGAACCCTACCTACAACACTTTGAAAACCCCTTACACAGAAAGGCACTCACCCAATTGAGACTAAGCGCTCACAAGCTGAACATAGAAACATTAAGACCAACAACCCAAACCCCACTGAAAGGAAATGCACACATTGTAATAAGGGAGAAATGGAAGATGAAATTCATTTTGTAATACATGTTTCATAAAGAGAGGGAAGATCTCATGAACGAGAATGTGTCCTACCATGCAACATCTAGACCATACAAATAAATTTATCTGGATAATGTCAAATGAGGACAAACACATCACCAAACTCATAGCAGCATACATATACACATTATTAAAATAAGAAAGCAAAAAATACAAACCGACCAACCCTACAAATGTCCTATCTTCTGAGTTTGTCAATGGTAGCTTTTATTCATATATAAATATATTTGGAAAATCATTATATGTTATTACATGAGATAATGTCAGTAGAGTTCGTATTTGAATGTTAAATATAATACTAATGAAAAATGTCATTATCTTTTTAATTGTAGTTATATATGTACAGTTTAGATTTTATTGGAATATAAAAAACTAGTTATCCAACAGTATTACATTAATTCTTCAAAATGATGTCAATCATTCCATTTAAAATGTGATATCTAGTACTAGTATTATAGCTAGATGTCAAATGGAAGTAAATTAAGAATATTATCATAAAAGTTTATAATTCTGTATTCACTGATTTTACTATTGGTATTCACTGTCTGAGACTCTGAGTGTAGGAGTCCTCCATGTTTCTACCATTTTTTATATCCAAAAGGGTTTACTATTGTTCTTTTCTAAACTAGTTCTCAGAAATTTGTTTAGATATGTCCACCTTGCTTTTCATAGGGCTGGCAATGTTATGTTCATATGTGTTTTAATGATTTAAATGTGTTTCAATGATATGATGTATACTCATAATATATACACAATGAATGAATCTGTTCTCTTAAGATTTCTTTTTATTTGCAAACAGAGCCCTGCAGTTTGGATACAGCAGCAAAACAGTTAGCAGATAGCACTTGTGCTTGGATAGATAATTCTGAATTACTTGGAAATTGTCACATTGATGGCTCACGATATAAGGTACATGTAATCTATATATATATATACAGTACTGATCAAGTGAAAAGGACCCCTTTTTTTCCTGATTCTTTGAAAGTCCAAACAAATTAGGCGAAAGTATGAGAAAGTATAAGGAAGTATGAGAAAGTAACAGAAAGTAATAGAAAATAAAATGTATTCTTACTAAAATATTCGGTGGCTTCTCAGAACATAAAAAGTTCTCTGCTCAATCAAGTCTCGTAGGTTTTGTTTGTAATTTTTTCGTATTTTTTAGAAGAATAGTTAGAAACAGAATTTTTTCGGAAGTCTTCGCCGCCGTGGTTCATATATAAAAATGGTTCAAGTGCACTTGTGGCAATTGGTGGTGGGTGTTACTCATCATCATCATCATCATCATCATCATCATCATCATCATCATCATCATCATCATCATCATCATCATCATCATCATCATCATCATCATCATCATCATCATCATCATCATCATCATCATCATCATCATCATCATCATCATCATCATCATCATCATCATCATCATCATCATCATCATCATCATCATCATCATCATCATCATCATCATCATCATCATCATCATCATCATCATCATCATCATCATCATCATCATCATCATCATCATCATCATCATCATCATCATCATCATCATCATCATCATCATCATCATCATCATCATCATCATCATCATCATCATCATCATCATCATCATCATCATCATCATCATCATCATCATCATCGGTGTTTTGATTAACGTGCAGGTGCTGGGGTAACGTCCACATCAGTGGACCCCCTTCCAGGTCCACGTGTTCGTACACGGATCTCCATGTGTTTTTCTCATGAGGATCGGTTTTTGAGAGTCCCCAGTCCCTCATATCCCTCTCAATCACCTGCTTCCATGAAGTCTTGGGTCTACCGGTTCCACGTATACCAGCCACTTGCATGTCCCATGCTGTCCTGATTGCTCCGCTTGACCGTACCACGTGGCCATACCAATGAAGTCTTCTCTCCTTTAGAATGAGGTCAAGGTCCTCAAGGCCGAGAAGCTTCAAAAGCTCACTTGAACTGGTGGAGGCAACGTTCTCTGGCTTCACTTTGCAGATCTGTTTGATCATTGCCCTGTCATTGCGTTGCAAACGTTGAAAGTTTGGCTTGGTTAAGGGCCATGTTTCACTAGCATGGAGCATTGCACTCCGTACACAAGTACTGTATACATGTCCCCGCGTCTTGTGTGAGAGGTGGCGAGATGAGAGAACAGGCAGTAGCTCCTTAAACTTCTTCCAGGCTGTCTTCACCCATGTTGTCGTTGCAGCGTCACAGCCACCGGTAGCCGAGAGCATGTCTCCCAGGTAACAAAAGGAAGCTACGACCTCCAACTTGTCGGGTCCCACCTGAACCTCACTCTGTGGTCTGCCACCGATTGGTCTCGCAGTACCCTGACAACGTCTGCACTTGAAACTTGGGTCCTCTGTTAGGCGTTTAAGTCCACTGCATTTCTTATGCACCCACTTTTTGCAGCCTTTACAGAGAACGCTGTTGCGGCCTACACCAGTGCAGCAAACAGCACAGGAAACTTGCCAGAGTTTTTGGAGAACATCCAGACCTGAACCGCAGATCATGATCTTAGTCTTCCTTGCATTTACTCTTAGACCTTTTTTCTCCATGCCTTCCTTCCACAACAACAGCCTACTGACACATTCCTCAAGTGACTCTGTTATTATGACTAGGTCATCAGCATAAAGGTCCTCCCAAGGGACACCAGATCGGAACTCACGAGAAAGGGCTTCAAGCACTACGATGAACAGCAGTGGGCTGAGTACCAAACCTTGGTGGACACCGACTTTCACCTCAAACTCTTCACTGTAACCATCACCAACGCGAACCTGACTGCGTGCATTCGCATACATGCTCTGGACTAGGCGTACAATCCACTCCTCTACACCAAGTTTCCTCAGTGCCCACCAGATGACCTTCCTAGGAACCCTATCAAAGGCCTTCTCCAAGTCCACAAAAGCCATATAGAGTCTTTTGTTGGCTGCAAGGTACTTCTCCTGCAGTTGTCTGACAACAAAAATTGCATCTGTTGTACCTCTGCCTGGGACGAAGCCAAACTGGGACTCGTCGATAGACACCACCTGTCTAATGAGCCTGTCCACAATCCTTTCTAAGACTTTCATGACTTGCTCAGTCAGCTTCAGACCACGATAGTTACCCCTATCCAGAGCATCCCCTTTGCCCTTGTACAAACTGACAATGAAACTCTGCTCCCAGTTGGATGGGACTTTTCCGTCGAGTATGATCGCATCTATGAGGTCAAGGATCATGGAGGCGGCAGTATCGCCAGCTGCCATCTCCACCACTATGCCTGAGGGTCCAGCTGCTACATGTAATAAAATAATTAATAAAAATCATAACTAATGGATAATCTTAAGATAGAGAGAACAGACATCGTTTATTTTACAGTTTTATAGCCAAAACAGAAAGATTTAGCATATCCAAAGATTGAAGGGGGGTAAGTCATTCTAGTAAGTACATGTAAGTAAGTTAACCTGATTCCGGTGGCAGAGTGGACTAGTGAGTTAGCCTGAACTGCTAGGCGATTTGGTGCCGTATGGTCGTGGGTTCAAATCCCACCAGAGACTGTGATATAGTCCTAATCTGACTTGGAGTCATAAGTCCAATGACTTAAATACATATAATAATATATATCCAAGTCCATTGAATCATAAATCATTTCAATAAATATCTATATATATAAAGGAAGAGGCGATTTTTTGCGTCACAAAAGGCTTTTTAACCACAAGACGTACACACTCCAAATTTTGTATGTACAATCAGGACAACTTGGTGGTCGTTATAATGTCACATTTCAAACCAAATAAATTGGTTTTAATGATAAAAACAAGAAAAAAGAATTTGTTAAAAAGGTTGCGTAGAGGGCCATGTTTGTTAAAGGTACGTAATACGTTAAACGTTTGTATATGTCAAAAGTACGTTGCACGTCACACATACAGTCATACAACGAGGGAGCTGGAGGGGGTGGTGATGGAGGTGCATTTTATCTGCTCCAGACCTGTTTTGAGGAGGGGTGGTGGCAGAAAGGGTGTGTGTGTCCATATGGCAGGGGTGGGTGGGGGTGGACAATTGGCTGGTGTCCATATGGGGTGGGGGGGTGGCTGGTGGTGAGGCAGGGAGGAGCATTTAATCTGTTCCAGATCTCATCAATTTCAACCCGAGCAGCAGCAGAAAGGGTGTGATTGAGATGCACATTTAATGGTCTGCACGTGTTTACCAGGGGTAGGAGTAGCTGGAGGGAGGGATATTAGAGGTATCAAGCATTGCCACATACATGTAGTGTGTGTATGGCTGTCACATATGACTTTGGGAGGAAGGTGATGGAGTTGTATTTAATCTTTCCAAGACCTGTATAGTGACAGGAGCTGTTTAGTGAGAGATGTGGGACAGGGGGGGGTCAAAGAATCCCCATCAACAATTTAAAAGTTGAGTGACCCCCCCCCCACACCCGCTAAAAAAGATTCCTTTTTATATAGTTATTGCATTGCTAAAAGAAAATATTTAAAAACATATACCGTAGCGTGATAAAAAAGTTCAGCGACCCCACAAAAAGGAATCAGAAAAGTTGGACGACCCCCCAACATTTTGAACGCCCCCCCGTCCCTGTATCATTATAAGAACAGAATTCAAAATGTGGTGTTGGCCTGGGTGGCATGTTTGTCCAAGGAATTTTTCTTATTCACCTTTTCTGTTGTGTAAACTATTTTGTAGATGACAAACGTGTGAAATACAATTATATACACATATCCACAACACATACATATACACATATACACAAATCCTCATATATTGATCTACATTTTAGACATTCTGTGAGCATGATATCTGTCGTCAACAAGACCCAAATGATCACTCTTCATTTGCCACTATCATTGCTCATGTTCATTATGAGTGCCAGCAACAAGGTGTCGATGTGCCATTCTACCAAAATGAAGAGATTAAATCAATGTGCCAGGGTAAGCTGTGTATTATAGTGTCTACAGGAATGCTTAAGAAGCATAAATGTTTTCAACCCAATTTGTATCTATTGATAAGTTCAGTCAAGGGATGATTCGAACATTCCCAAGCTGTCATTAACACAGGCCTTTACAGTACTGACTGAGTGTAAGGACCTTGTAAATGCAGAAATAAAGAAGTCAGAAAGACAGAAAATATTATTTCTAGAAATGTTTTCCATGCATGTGAATACAGAGAATACCATCCAAAACAATCAAATCGTTTGTTAATGTTGGCCCTAAAGAAGCAGCGTCGCCCAGATTTTATATAAATTACTTTATGTGAAACTGTATGAGAAATCATTGTACATAAATTATTTGAGTGGTACTTTAACACGTAATTTATTGTGCATGGGATGAAAGTGAAAAACGCCAGCAATTTTTTTTGTGGGGACATAAACTTTCCAGAATTACAGCTTATTTCTTTACAAGAATTGATATGTGTATTCATAAATGCTTCCATTGTCTTATTTTTATCTGTCTTAGATTTGTCTAAAATCTTTCCCAAACTGAAAATGCTGCTCTCAATTTATTATAACTGATCAGAGGTGACATTTTGAAAGATTTATTTCAATGGAGCTGTACGTTTAATAAAATGGCACAAATGATAGGAAAAAAAGATAATTATGATAATATATGATAAATATGAAAATAAACATAAAACTGTTTACTTTGAGGTTAAACTTTATGAGATTGTGTATAAAGTTGTAACTCTGTGCATTAACAAGTTCGTAATAGTCGATCAGCTTCACTTCTGTTGGGCTGTAATGTTATTGAGAATTTTTGACACTCCTTTGGCTACTGCATTCACAGACGGTAGGATGACAAGCCCACAAGAGCCATTAGATCCGGTTCTATACGTTAGTTTTGTGTCTGACTAAAAAACACAACCTGTTGTGGTTTATGGCTTAGTCAAAGCTCATAAGTCACCGCCACACCACGTTAGCAAACGGGAGCCAGAGTCTAACAGACGGCAAGCTCCGAGAGACAGGACACTACGAGAGTCAGTTGCTGAATAAACGTTGAAGAGTCAAGACGCCTTATTCTCAATAACTCAATGGAGGAGAAGTCACCGATTGACTCGACCTTTCATTAATTTCATCTTAAGTTTGGCAGACCGGACCCAATCAGCAAAGCAGACAACAATCGTCTACAGCAGACACCGCCAGCTTGAACCAGCCGAAGGAAAACATCACTTCTCAACTCCCGTGGGACCAAGACGCCGCCACGTCACAGTGACTCCACACTGTGCAATACCGGCATCTCCCCAAGCGCCACGCCCAAGGGATCCCACGACTGATGCCGTCGCGGCCAGCGCTCCAGCTATTCCCCAGAGATGCAACAACTGCGATAACGAGCTCCATCCCAGCTGACCAACCAATCATCGCAAATCAGCACCACATGGCCGCACCAAATTAGTCGATACTTTCTGACAAGTTTGCTGCTGCCTGTTTTGTATGTAAGGAGCTGGTTGTGTTTCAATCCCAAGCACAGGTCAACTAGTTCCACCGCGACCCCGTCTGCTCCGACGATTGTGCGCTGCGTGACGACACCGGTCCGTACCGACCCCCGACCAGTTTCCCTGGAACCTGCAAGGTCTGCGACGTGATCATAGACTTCCCCACATCGCGAGTGCTGCGCACGTTCTGGACATGCACCCCAGACCACACGCATCTCCACGCCATTCATGGGGCCAGGCGGCTTACATCAAAGCCTGTTGCACCGCTTCTCACCCGCGACCAACAAAGACGCCGACCCATGGAGCGGAGCTAATGTCCATCAAACTGTAAATACACCACCTGATTACGCCTTAATCGACTCACCAGGAGATCTCCCACCTGGACAGCGCACACCACGTGCACCCGAGGACCACAACATAAACTACACACTGCCACGGCCGACAGCTGATAATGTAAACAAACGCACACCATCCTCACCGTCGAGCATCGATTTAGACACCATGTTTGATGGCACATCACAGGAAGACGGATGGGAATCACACGACCGCCCCACATACGGGTCAGCTGAACATTCTCTCTACAGACAATACCCGTACTACGATTGCCATAGACCGACACCTAAAGATAAAAATTGGACGGACCGCGAACACATAATGCTACAAGCTATTGAAAACCTCCAACAACACCAAAGTTCACTACAATAGCATGCCGGACACGGACAAAACCACCTATGAAACGGCTATCAATAACCTCGCCAAGGCATTCACAACAGCTCACCAGCCCACCACCACCAGAGCCGCCCGCCGCCAACGTCAGCAGGGCGTCACAGAATCAGTGCACGACTACAACCTAGAGATCACGCGCCGCCTGCAAGAATGCAACGTCACAGATACAGATCGCAGCTAGACATCTATATCCAGAATCTCCGCGATGATATCGCTCAATGTGTACTACTCATGCTGCCGAAGAGCCTCCATCAAGCCCAGATTTGTGCTGAAACGGTGGAACACAGCCTCGCAATATCCAACAAGGCCCCAGTACTGGCCATCGACCACCAATGCCAACAGATGCGTCAGGAGACTGGAGACAACAGATCACGTTATGATAACCACTATCAAGGCAGGTACCGGGATCAATCTCGCAACAGGAGACCTGACTCACGCCAATCACGAGACCGTAGACCAAGCAGTGCCTCCTATGACAATCACCGCAGCAACAGCCACGACCGCTATAACAGCAGGTACAGGCAACGCCGTGCAAGTGACAGACGTCGGGACAGATACAGTCGATCACCCTCCTACAACAGGAACAGCAGGGACAGATACAACCGATCACCTACACCACATGTCAATGTCATCCAAGGCGAAGACACAGAAACAAAAAACTAAACCAGGCTCCATACTACCTCTGTCATACACGACAGACACCTCCCACACAATAGCTTCCACAACAATATACAATAGCAACCTGGTACATATGAAGACGCCCTCTCTCAAGTCAACCACTGCTCTTCTAGACACAACCCGCTCAATCAACTATATAAGCCTCGCATCCCTCAACAAACTCTACCCGGAAGTCACCGAACTTCTACCATCATCCCGTTCATTTACGACAGCCTCAGCAACCACACTCACAACAATAGGCAAAACACCTTTATCGTTCTACCTAGCAGACGTTATGGTCACATCATTATTTTATGTATTTAAGACAACCAACTTCAATTTCATTCTCGGCACCCCATTCATGAAATCCAACAGAATCCTCCTCGAACAACACCATTAACATGCCGATGCCCGTGTGTGACGTATACACCAAGGAAAACCTTCAACTGGAACCCCACTCCACGGCCATTATCGCTGGACGCCTCCCCTCTCGTGACACGATCCTGCAGTCTGGCCTTCACGGCACGATTCAACCCTACACCATACAAGACGGCATCCACGTCATCTCAACTGCATCCACCACACAGGCCTTACAACTACCGATACTTATATGTAACACCACCAAGCAGCCGGTCAACATCCCTCAAGGATCGTTCATTACCACCTTCACACCAATGGAAGAATAGGACATTATGGACGCCCCACCACCAGAAACGCACCCCGACCACGACAACCCCGCGTTCAATCTGGACAATCTATCTCAAGATCCCCTGTACCAACAACAAATACTGGACGGCCTGCAACAACATACAGATGCCTTCATGCACAAAGACGGCAAATTAGGCGAATGTAACCATTCGCCCCTCAAAATCACACTAAAGCCCGACGCGGAACCCATACACTTCTCTCAATATCGCTATCGTCCAGAAGTACGCAAACGTATGGCGGAGAAGATCCAAGAAATGCTCGACCAAGGTATAATTGAAGTGTCATACCACATCACCTGGGTAAGCCCCCTCGTCCTGGTCCGTGGGTGAAAAAGAGCAGAAAACACCTGCAATCACCCAATGATGCATACGAGATACGCCCCATAATAATAGATCTTCGCAGTTTTAATGCAAACTGCGTTTGGGGCAAATGGAGCATGCCAAGCGTCCAGGCCATCATAGACATCATAGACACCATAGCTGAGAGGAAAGCCACCATCTTCAGTGTGCTAGACCTCAAACAGGGGTATTTTCAGATACCCCTCCACAAAGACAGCCAGTCACTCTGCGGATTCCACTTTGAAAACAAAGGCTATTGCTTCAAAAAATGCCTGCAAAGCCTCTCCTCAGCGCCTGCTCATTTTACAAAGGTCATGGCCACGGTCCTCAGAGACCACATCGACATATGTGCAACGGCCTACCTCGACGACATCCTCGTATTTTCGCCCAACAAAGAACAACATCTTATAGATCTTCACAACGTCCTCACGTCCATCAAAAAATCAGGTCTGAAGCTAGCCACCTCAAAATGCACCTTCGCCACGCCCTCATGTGACTACCTGGGACACACCATCACAACTGAAGGGATTAAACCTTCAAAATCACACACGGACGCAATCACCACATTTCTCCAACCAATTAAACCCAGGGAACTAAAAACATTTCTCAGCATCTGCGGCTATTTTTCAACCTACATGCCAAAAAAGGGAGACAAATTGACCCCCCTGCTCAACCTACTTAAAAAAGGAGCCAAATGGGACTGGACCTCAACCTGCACGGAAAGCTTCAAAGCGCTCAAGCACACCCAGCATCCAGACCCCTAATACATTATGCAGACCACACCAAACGATTCTATCTCTTCACAGACGCCAGCGTCTCAGCCGTCAGTGGAGCTCTTATGCAACAGGACAAGTCCGGCAACCTCGTACCAATAGCATACTGTGGACGATCGCTTACTGAATCAGAACGCAAGAGGGATATTCTAGAACTTGAGATCCTTGCTGTGTGCTACTCCCTTGCCCAGTTCAACTACTACCTCAGTTACAACAAATTCACCCTTTATGTGGATAACAACAGCCTCACCAAAATCCTGGCAAATGAAAAACGACTGACCCCAAAACTGGCCAGGTGGGTGCTATTCATCAGCGGCTATGATTATGAAATACACCACATCAAAGGCTCCAAGAATGTCCTGGCCGACGGGCTCAGTCATTGCCTTATAACATCACGCACACCCCAGCGGATGACAAGTTAGACACGTTTCCCCTACACAGCACCGACATATGTGCCATCACTCGATCAGCATCAAAACGACAGGATGTCTATGACACGTCACCTACGGCCTGCAAACCCACACCAAATCCGCCCTTCATCAATGACCCACCACACCAACAGCAGGAAGTCACCACCAGTGACTCCACAGGCGATATACAACAAAAGCCATTACTACCTCAGGACGCCACCGACACACCACCAAAACCCAAAAAACGAGTCACGTTCCAGGACGACACACCACCACAACAAGACACGCCGCAACGTAACACCCCATTCCCCCACGGCCTGTCACCACAGGAATTCCTAACAGCTCAACAAAGTGATGAATATTGCCATGACCTCATGACCTACCTCAAGCACCTGGGCACCCCAGCACTACTGTACAACATCTCACCAGACAATAGAAACAGGCTCCAAGAGCGAATGGAACACATCCTGCAATTTCACGATGTGATTACAGACTTCACCACAGGCCTCAAAACATTGGCTAGAAACCATCTACCGCCAAGCCTGGTATCACCCAAATCGCTCAGCAAAGTCCTCCGAACACTACTACCAACCGTTACCCTACAACCACCTCAAACAGTATTACTGCAAGACTTCCTCAGCTATAGGACACATCCTCGACGGCACACTAGTCATATCAATACCAGTTCCCATCATCTCATCAACGCCGTTAATCTTCAACCTATATCACATGACAACGCAACTGCTCCCCATTCATGGACCGACGACCAATCAAGCTCCATTCACCAGACTGCAATTAAAGCACGAATACTTCCTAATTTCCTTAGATAATAACTACTATGGATTTGCCTCCCAACACGAGGTCCTCAAATGTCAACAGAATGCACACGTGTGCCACCTACCGGATGCGCTTCACCACTGCAGCAGAGGCGGATGCAAATACAACATCTTCGCCAACATCGACGAAATCAGCAAATGCAACTTCCGGGTGTACATGCAAGACTCCCTGCAGACAACAACACGAGTCGGACCCCACGAATACCTACTACACGGCTTTAACCAGTCAATCACCATCAAATGTGCCGACAAAGACCAAACACAGATGTAAATAACCGCACACACAATAATCACACTCGGATGTTACTGTCACATCATAGTCGACGACATAATTATCGGACCCCGCATCAAAGGCTGCGACTCAACACAAAACAGCAGTATTATAGCCGAATACCCCGTCAACCTTCAACTAGCCCGCAAAATGAACGCACTACACGCCCTCAAGTTCCCCCTGGTCGACTTCACCAGCGCATCCAAATCGACGGCAAAATTCATAGACATGACTCGTTATACTGAACAACTTCAACGTGACCTACACGCCAGCATAGACCTCGGCATAAACGCTCAACAAGTCTTTGACAAGCTAGACCAATACAAGAAACAGGAGCTCGACAACACCATCTACATTCCAGAAGAGAACTCAATGTCATTCCTAAAAATCATCATACTACCGCTCCTGGCGTTATGGAACATGCTACTGACGCTAGCATTACTAGCATGCTGGTATATCAGCCAAGACGGCAACAACCCGGATATGCCCAACATGTCCACATTAGCATCCGCCCTGCCACTAGTCCTCACATTCGATATGGGCACTCCCACCGCCACCACCCCACCATGACGCAGAAATAATAGAAGACGAACTGATCATCATCGCTTATGCAATACTCGGCGCAACAGCCTCCCTTATCGTCTATGCATTCTACATTCTACAAACTCGTCTCCCTTTATAGGGCCTACAAACAGCTACAAGACCACCAGCTACTCAATCAAACAGCCGGCCTATATTACAAAGTCTTTTCAGCCAACCACCGATGCATCCTATTCCTGAGGGACATACCAGTGGACTCACGCATCAAAATAGCCGATCTCCCACGGTTCACAGGCTACGGGCTCTCAACGCGCTCCTGGTGGCCTAAAATCACGCTTGAATGGCAAAATAACCTCACAACTAGGACCTGACGGAATCTCCATACTGATGCCGTCTACATTTCATATTTCCATACAGAATGCCACGGCTCTCGAATGCATTGCCGACAACGTAAATTATTACGGATGCCTCCCCATCAAAAGACACAAACAAAACTACTACAGTAACATAAGGAATGAAGACGTAACAGCAAATGACATTTAAATCTATTCTCCACACCAAACATAGGGACATACCACAAACAGGCGACAATACACAGTGAAAATACGGACTTTATTAATCACCCACATGGGTACAGGACACTATATCTGTATATATATCACATTATATCTTTAGTTAGCCATTTTACGTAGTCATCTATATTACAGACACATATAACCAACCCTTACTCACTAAATATATAGTTAGCACCTTATATATATTTGTTACTCAGTAGACACATTTATTAGAAAATTTTCACTATTTGATACATTAGTTAGACATCATATTTGAATAGACACTAGGCGCATTTACGATAAAGGCTTCATGCGGAGACACACCTCCTTACGCTATATAGATTAGTTAAACATTATATATCAAATTAGATAGACACATTACACTAGATTGCAAAATAACTCGTCAACGCACATAGTCATTAGCACCCTCACTTCCGTGGACCGTCTCGTCGACGCGGACTACAGCTACGACGAGCGCCCTGGGACGGCCCCTCGGCACGAGCACCGCCTGCCGGCCTCTTCCGCTGCTCCCCAGAACGGCCACTCTCGTGACTGTGCGAGCGCCTCGGCCGCCGCGCATCTCAAGCCTCCTCACGACCACGCCGTGGCTGACTACCGCCGCAGCTACCACCGCCAGCCGACGACACGGTACCCGGAAATGGAGGCGGCGGACAAAAGGCGGGCACGTAACTGCCATACTCGGGATTTGGCACGTAGAATTGACTGCTGTGCAGAGGTGCCGGCAGTCCACCAGCCACTTTGCCTCGATCCCGAGCTGCGCCGTTGACGCCTCCACCACGACCAGCACCACCTGTAGATCGGGACACCACTCCACGGCGAACGTCATCGCCGATGCCGCGTTCATCAGCAGCAGATGGCTTGCCACTTCGCCGCCGATCAGGTGCTCCATCATCGGACATGCCACGCGCGATGACCTGGGGATCATCGCGAGGAGACTCGGAACGGGCGGTCACTTGCCGCCTACCTTCTTCTTCACGACCACGCTTTCTACCACGATCGCCAACCGCGCCGACCCCAACACGCACGGCCACGGTCTCCGATGCGACACCGCCCTGAATGTTACCAACGGCGTTGCACATGCGTGCCCCGCGGCATCACGTCATCGGCCACGTCGCTGGCCGAGGTGTCCAGCATACCATCCGAGGCGTGCACATTGACGCTGTCCTCACTCGCACATGGCGACGCAGTTGCAGATCGAGCGACCTCGGCCTCTGCCCCCTGGACCGCAGGTGCTGCATCACTTGCTGGCGCCACCCTGGTAGACGGATCTTCGTTCCCACCTGCAGGCGCTGCGACGACCGCCCGTGAAGTAACGTCGGACGGACTCTCACTGGCTCTGGGACCCGCAGACTGCTGCGCTAACCCAGCCGTCCCGGCAGAAAACATCATGGACCGACGACCAATCAAGCTCCATTCCCAACTCCGGCAGCTCCACCACGAAACGATTCCTCGAGACGTGGTTCTCCATTAGCCAACTACAAAAATGGAAAGAAGACAACAATAAATAACTCAGCATCACAATAACTTCGACATTAAGACTTATTGACGGCGACCGTCGATATCAAATACAACAAAGGCGGCGTCCACAGCGCCCAAACACGATCGAACACCCCCCGAGTAACCCCGACGGATTCCAAACATCATATCAACATATGTCAAACCACCGCCAACTACCCAAATCACCAGCATAAATTGCTCACCATCAACCAGAATTCACTCGGCCCCACAAGACACGCTGTAAACTTTGATCTCCGACGACAACGTCCCTGTTGCGCGACACAACAATATGCCAATAGGACCGCGCACCACTTCACTGCATTTGGCTATATATATTACAACATAAACCCAACAAATGCTCACGTCACACCAGAATGAGGAAAATCCATAAAAAGACGAATGAACTCCGACTGCAAACGATCCAGGTCAGACAGATCTAGCTCCGTAAAGCGACACACAATTGTAAATTTCAAAGACATTTTCTCCTGATACGTGCACTCTCAGCAAAAGCTACAAGTCGAGTGACGACCACGCCATCCCACTCCGATGCCGAACAACATTAATGTCACACACAAGAAAACATAACCATGGATCATCTCGTCACCCGCGCCCACCACTCACCTGAACACCATATGTGACACGCGGCCCCAAGGGACCAGCGCCTCACTGCCAGACCACACGCACCGCCATCGGGAGGACATCATTTTCATGTTTATCGATAATGATTATAACACTTAAACGTACGTGCCTCACGGGCTTATAATGTACATCATAGATAATCATAACTCACAATGTATACAATATTGTACCAATATCTATATTTTAAGCAAATGTATATACAATTTACTGACTCTCCCATTCCTTCCCTCTTATCGTTGCTCACGTTCTCACAAACCAAATTACATAATTTAACAAAAAAAGGGCTTCATCCTTTTTTCCCTTTAAGGGGGGTAGAATGTGGCCGTGGTTTATGGCTTAGTCAAAGCTCATAAGTCACCGCCACACCACGTGAGCAAACGGGAGCCAGAGTCTAACAGACGCCAAGCTCCGAGGGACGGGACACTACAAGAGTCAGTTGCTGAGTAAACATTGAAGAGTCATGACGCCTTGTTCTCAATACCTCACTGTAATATTACATTTTAAATCATGATTTTGCCGTTGCTAGATAATGCTTGTTTGCTGCAGGTGTAAATGGCTATACATGTCCTGTTGGTGGTATGGTGTTCAGTCACAATGTTCCTGGATGTCATTCGTGCAGAGATCTTCAGTTCCAGGACCAGTGTGAGAAAATGGACTCAGTTGCAGGATGTGCTTGCCCAGAAGGTATGTTGTAATAAAGAATATATATTTCTTTATTTTTTAGACTCACCGGGGTAAAGCGTTGAGGGTAACTCTGGGAGTTACCCCAACAAGACGGGTAAAGCATTCAGGGTAACTCTGGGAGTTACCCCAACAAGATGGAGACCTAGTCTATCGATTCAAATGTTTTTCTGTTGATAATTCAAATTTCTACTATTAGAATTCATAATTTTAATAGGTACATGTATGTGTTAATAATAGATGTGTATGATTAGGTTGCACATATTGAACATGTGTCCAACTCTTCAATGAGTTCATAAGGCAGGTTTTAATTTTGTCATCATGTTGTGGGTTACTCCTGACTTAGTGTTGTTATGTAAAACAAAGGAGTTACCCTCCACATGATGACAAAATTAAAGCCTTTATGAACTCATTGAAGGATTTGACGTGTGTTCAATATGTGTAATCTAATTATACAGATTTTAAACCATGAATCTTAGTTCCACGAATTCAAATAATCAGCAGAAAAACATTTGAATCGAAGGACTATGCCTCCATCTCATTGGTGTAACTCCTGGATTTACCTGACCGGCTTTACACCGGAGTAGACTGTTCATCATATTCATCGAATTAACCGAATCAAAGAGTCAATATTCATTGGGAAATTCGTTGAAACTAATGATACAAGGAGAATTTTGGGAATTCTGAGAAGTGGAACCGAACAAGCGAATTTAAGAGGTAGACTACGTATTTTTCCCAATTTGTCACTTGGTCTTAAATGTGGAAGCAGAATTTACCGTAGAAAAATGAAAACACCGAATACAGGCGAATAGAATTTTGGGAAGCAGAATTTTTGGAATATTCCATGTCCATAATTCGTCATCAGTACTGTATGCCAAAATATTGCAGTCATTATAATAAAGAAATTTATCACAGAGTTCCTGCCACATCATAGAACAAAACATCCAAAGTGTAACAACAATAATATTACAACATTGAGTTTTTGTCTTGTTTTCTATGAAGGAGACCATTAAGAGTTAAGTTTACTACTAGGTGCAGGTTCCTATGTCCGAAATATTTCTAGTTCACCCTGTATACAATTTCCTTATCATGTGCTGCAGTGCTGGGTTTTCCCCACTGAAAAGGGAAAGTGATTTTCTTATTATTCTAAAAGAAAAAAAATCTCCAATTCTCGTATTTTAGCATCTTGGATCACTAAAATTAAGATATTTCTTTACTTTTGAATCCATAATGCCTGGGGCACATTACACCGCAAGGTCTGTCTACAGCCAGTCGACGACTAAACACGCAGGGAGATCGTTGAGATTCGTGAGTGCTAAGTGCGTCATAAGCAACGTTTTTAAAGGCCGTATGGTGGCCACAGAAGAAGTTTGGCTTGACAAACTTCCGCTACAACCACCGCTATGACTACCCTAGGTTATGGTCTGACCGTAAGGAGGCAGTGGGGAGACCTTATGCTAATCGTCCCATAATCACAGCGTATTTAGCTGCACCATGTCGGTACAGACACAGTACAGGGACCGTGCGCTCCCTATACCATGAACGTGCGGATCCCGTACTTTTGTAATCACACGGTGCGTAGAACGTAAGTTATACAAGTACAACGCACGTTCGATGCATGTTGATCGCACGGCTACCTAAATAAAACCATTCCCTGTGACGACGCACTCATAACGTACGGAGCGCGTGCGTATGTGCCCACAACTATACTTTTGTCACTGCATGCGGAAAACGCCATAGACGCCGCAAACCTCAAGACGCCTTGCGGTGTACACGCCCGCAAGGTCAAATGTGCCCCTCGCTTAAGTTGGAATATTTTATCAAAACCACAAGATCATTTTTCCTACGTCTTATTTCAAATAGTACAGTACTGATATCATCAGAAGGATACAGAAGAAAAATCTTAAGAATTATGCTACGATTCCTTACTTTTTCTCCTATTTCTTCTCATTGTTGCGACTGTTACGAATGTAAAGACGTTCTGGTGCTTCCGCAAATTACGGATTTCTTCATAACTCGCCTGAAGTTACGTTTATTGTTTTTCACCCTTGTATTACGATTTTCACAGAGGTTCCCGTATTAAAAAGAATATTTCTAAAAGTTAATGACCACACCGGACATTTTGACAGATTTTTGTTTCATTTGGGTGTCTACTGCGTCTGCACTTTTTAACCAATCGGCGTTGTCGCTGTGGCGGGAATAAAAATGAGAACGTCCAAATATTTATGAGCAAATATATGTCAAAGATGGACTCCAATGTGCAGTGGTAATGGAAAATATTCTTATTTTTACGTATTTTTTTCTGTTTATTTCGTTAATGGTAAGTGCCATAGTTTCAGGAAGTGAGCAGTTCCAAGAAATCCTTGACGGCTGTAGCTTTGTTTCGAAATGCTACGATTTATTACGTTTTATTGTGCAGATTCCTCTAATTTTATTACATTTCTGTATCCTGATGATGATATCAGTACTGTACATGTATATATTTTTATATGATTTTATTTGATATCTTATTGCTAGTAGGTATGAATTCTATGCTAGATACATGTAGTATATTATATGTTTTAGGTCAGTTAGTTGATGATTATGGTAATTGCGTAGAAGTGACACACTGCACATGTTATGATCCCTATGACCCCAATCAGAGGATCAAAACAAAGGGTCAGGTTTCTTCTAGAGGATGTACAGATTGGTAAGACACCATATCTTTGATATTTGATCCCAGATTTATAATTTTCTGAATGCTTAACTGTGAGTTTCAATGTAACTCAGACATGTCACTGCTGCTCAGCTTTAGTGCTATCATCTTGCATTTTATTTAAATTTTATTAATATTACTACATGTTATACGATAATGTGAATTTGTATAATAGATATAAGATATAAGATATTATTTTGTTGGAGCGTATGGGGTTATTCCCAGTTTAAACCAGTGACACAACACAATGTACGATAATAGAACATTTTATAGAAATACTACATTTTACTATTCTATAGAAATACCTTTATAAAAACTTTATAAAAAACTGATTTAGCCGTTTGGGTTTAAGTGGTACATCAATGCTCAATATCCATGTAATGATGCTTTCCCTGAACGTCATCTTCCCATAATATTATGGAAAACATGTCTCATTGGTTAGTGCCAAGTTATGACATGACCATTGAAAAGGACTTCCCAGGAATTTCCATAGCCTCAATCAATCAGGCTTTGTTGTTGAGACCCTGAAATATTGATATTGATATTTTTATCATCTGTGTGGGATTGGACTGTGGGCAACAGCTTGTTGAGTTGTTCAGCTAGCTGCTGGACTTGTTGGGACAAAGCAGCGTTCTGCTTCTGGAGATGTTGGCGTTCCATGGTAGATGGTTAGTTTTTGAAAGTAACAATTTGGCTGTCTTCTGAAGAAAACGAAAAAGGTTGGATGGGGGAGAGTTGTGATAGAACAAGGCAGTGAGAGGTATGCGGAGTGTGGAAACCACTGTCTAGGAATGAGTCAGAGGTGATAGTGGAATCGTTTGGGGGATCAACAGATTTGGTTACCTGTGTTTTGGGGGTCGATTCCTTGTTGTTCATAATTCTTAAGACATCTCCACCAATATGTCATGCATGGTTTAGACATAAGGTAAGAGGAGTCTAGTTTATTGACTGACTTGTACAGCTCTGTATGATCTTATATACCCGAGCTCGTCTCGGTGTCTAGACTAGCGTGGACTGGCTTAGACTTATAGGCTTGGTGTCAGTTGCACAAGTAACGAAATGTGTATCACAGATGTTGTTGTCATTAATTATGAACATATTATGTTTGAGTTGTGGGATTTAATTTTGTAGAAATGTATGTTATATTGTCGTTTCTTACCACATACATGTAAGTCTTATGTACAATGTTCCATACTATTTCAATGATCTTTAAGCTGAAGGATTGTTATAGGACGTTGTTTATTCTGAAATTTGAGTAAATATTATTGAAGTATAGTTTTTTTTTATAATCTAAGTAACATAAAAAAGTTTAACATTAAATACACCATGTACAGGGAAAGCTCATAGGATGACTTTAAGTGGAATTTTATGTGAATAACAAATTGTATATCTGAAATAGTCTGATGTTCTGGAATATTTGAGAAAAGTGCTTGTAATGCAATATGAAGAGTAAAACAGATCGAGAGTTAGTTTCATAAAGAAAAATAATTACTATATGTAATTAAGTCATAATCATAAATCATTTAAAAAATAATTACCTTTTGTCCAATCGCTTTCTTTAGTCATGCCCAGTTATTAATCTTTTCCAGGTTTTCAAGTTTGTATACTTAGTTGTTGTTTTTTGTACCCCAACTAATTACTCAATAAAGTAGTTAACATCTTGAATGCTAACAGTTAACAACATTCATCTGTCTTTTTTTTTCAGAATTACATAGTTATGCATACTTGCACATAAGTCACAATGCAAAAAAAGTAATACCATTGATTGTTTGTTAGTGTCTGTGAATCTGGTGAGTGGAATTGTGATGCTGAAGATT
Source organism: Streblospio benedicti (assembly GCA_019095985.1). Taxonomy (NCBI): domain Eukaryota; kingdom Metazoa; phylum Annelida; class Polychaeta; order Spionida; family Spionidae; genus Streblospio; species Streblospio benedicti. The sequence goes on from CM032662.1 coordinate 892,946, forward strand.
GCCACATGGAAGTATCGTGTCCATACAACCAGAAGTACATCATTGGCATGCGAAATTGTGACAACACATGTGCCAACTATCAGCTTGTTAACGAGTGCCCAAAAACTGAAGCTGTTATTGATACATGTGGCTGTGACGGAGGATTAGTTATGGACTACGATGTAAGTAAATGCTGCTTTTATGGAATTAATCTAATTTGTACATCGGCCAAAATCAAAAGTCAGTTTTGGACCTTCCCATTATATTCAAGAATCCAGAATTAAAATTTTAGAATTTGATTTCATAAGGATGATAGAAAAGATTGAATCAATGTAAAATACGTCAATAGAAATTACATACATTGTAGAAATCATGACAACAAATTTTTCAATGTATGTAGACAATAGAGGCCCTTGACATTAGGTGGAAATAGAATGCTAGTCAACAAATGGTTGATAAATTATTCTTTTGTATAAAATAAACTGATATGAATTTTTTTCTCTATAAATAGGGCATGTGTGTACAACCTGATGAGTGCCATTGTGTCCATGATGCAATTTTGTACATACCTGGAGAGACACTCACGCTAGGATGTACAACTTAGTAAGTATTTAGTACAGAAGCAAATACAAATGTTTTCATTTAATAGTTTCTTGCAATTTCAAGATCTTTGACACTACATACTATCTGTAGCAATTACACTTGAATAAAAACTGAAACTAGAAAGAAAATGCTGAATAAACTTACTTTCATTAGGGCATTTCAAGATTGGTGCAGAATGAAAACTGTCAAGTTGAATTGATAATATAGTGGTTTAAATTGGTTTTATGTATACTTTTTTGTTAATTTTGAAGTGCCTTTTTATAAATGTATTATTTATTACGTTATGTGTACTCTATGCATACTTACGTGTATGTGGCAAAACCCACATCAACGGATGCTCGCCGTACGTCAAACCTGCCGTACGGCGATTATAAACCCACAGTGACAGATCATATTATTTGACGTACGGCTGCCGTACGACTCTGGAATTAGCACAAGAAAATCGTTATATTTAAATCCGAATATAAGTTCTGAAATGAGCTGTATACTGGTTTTCTTTTCACAGTATTAATCTTAAAATATCAAAGATAACTAAGCGTAAGCATAATTTAATACTGGGGATGTTGGAAATCATGAAAGCAGATATTGAATGGGAGACTAGAATAGTAAATATGATACTGAAAACAAGCAAGCGTGAACAGCAGTACTGGGTGCATAATATCTTGCGATCATCTAGTAAAGGATTAATTACAGGTGTGCTAAGATGATTTGCCATAAGGTTCTATTTGATACCAATCCGTCAGTATGGGTTTTACACAATAGCACTAAAGCAATCCATCCGACACCGTATGGAGCCATAAGATGCTGTACGGCTCGTTCGTATCAATTGCCCCCCTAGGCGATCGAGAAATCTGCCGTATGGCAGTGGTCTGCTGCCGTACGGCGCCGTACGGCAGAATTTCACTGTGGGTTTTATCCCATGTAAAATGCATTGGAGCAATGGCACGAACTTGCCGTACGGCTGCCGTACGTCGCTACGGGTTTTACCCCTATGTGTACTGCTTCTGTTATTTAATTTTGTAAAGTTTTGTCAAGTTTCAATAATGGCATAACATTACATTGCTACAGACTGCCAGTAATAATGAAACTTGCTTCTCAAAACTGCTTTTAAACAGTAAAAGTAATTTTGGAACATGCTATAGTTCAAGACTTGCATAAAGCAAGAGTTTATTTAATTCTAAAATTACATGACATAAAGTAAATATTGTTAAGCCCAATTTTAAATACAATTTGTATGTTGTTTATTCAGCGAATGCAATGCTCGTTCATGGAAAAAAATCAAGGAAAATGACTGTATGCAAACTTGCTGGACATCTGGGGACACTCATTACCAAACATTTGATGGCTATATGTACAACTTTGAGGGAACATGCATGTACACATTTGTCATGGATGGGTGAGCAAATATAACTATTCAACAATCTTAAGTGGTTTTCAAATATTTATAAATTTGATAACAACATGTGTATGAAATATGATATTTCAAAATCAGGACATTCACTTAACGTTTACAATTATTATTTCATAAGAATGTATTATTAGAATATTATATATTAAACTGTTATTTGTCATACTATTCTTTTCTACTATTTCAGTGATGATACTACATTCTCATTCAAAGTAACCATTGAAAATGTTCCATGTGGTTCGGGAGGTGTGAGCTGTCAAAAAGCCATATCTGTATCCCTTGATAGTGGACAAGAAAGGTAGTTATCATAACAATAATTATAATCGAAACATGCCCTTCCTTGTTAATACGCGACATACGCAATAAATGGATACAAAAACGCTGGCGCTTCGTGTTCCTCCACCCTCGCAGTTAAATTTTGGCTGATAGTTTGAGTCTGTGCCCAATCTCTAAGTGCACATCTGGAAAAATGGGAATATTGCAAGGGTCTGGTTGATGGAATTATTAGGATTATGGATATACGAATAAAAGAGGTTATACTGTCGTTACTTCTCAGTCTGCATACCTATTAAAAGTAGAAAAGGGGAAGTTCCCATCCATACCTGGAACCTACCTGATCATATGGTTGGTTGCAAATCAAATCCAGAAATTCTTTAAAGTGGAATTGTATGCTACTATGGACATAGAGTCTACTTATCTAATGGAAAAGTATGGATCAAATGGAAAGCCTCAGCAAGTCAGGAGCTGTCACAGAAGTGTGTGCCAACACTGGAAGCCTGACCAAGTCTGGGAAATCAGACGACGTCAAGATTTCTAAAGCATGTGGCCAAGTGGGGTGTTAAGTTGAAGGCTGATAAGGAAGTGTTCTGTGATATCAGTCCTAGTTACACTAGCCTGTTCAGCATTTCCAAGGAAATGGACAAAACCAACTAGGATGTATTGGACAATAAGTGCATCAAGAATAACTCTGGAAAACTCACTCAGTGATGAGGAAATGGTGAAGACATGGGTTGGTTAGCACTATGCAAGATTACTCAATGTTGATTTTGAATGGCCCAGTTTTGTGTGATCCTCCCCGTAGTGGGGCCCCTATAATCTAGTTATGGTGGAATGAATTCGCAAGGCTCTGGGGAAAATGAAATCTGGTAAAGCTGCTGTTCCTTCGACGATCACACGTAAATTGCTGAAAGGGGAGGAGGGAGTGGTACTGATAAGGGATTGGGCTGAAGCTCCATTTTTAAGGCTCAATTCGTACAGACTGGGAGGAGAGCTTTCATTCTGAATCTTTTTTCCAACAGCTGACATCATTATTCAACTTAGCAATACACTCATTTTGTGAGTAGGTAATATCACCAGGTCATCCATGTAAAGCAGCTCCCAGGGCAAACCAGAGGGGAACTCACAAGATGTGGCACAATGATAAATAACAGAGGGTTGAGGACAGAGCCCTGGCGTACACTGACTCCCATTCAAAATGTTACACTTTACTGTCAGTTAACTCGGACTGGCCTTCTGGCGTTGAAGTACATGCCCAGAATAACACATACTGCTCATTTCTCTACCAGCTGTATCTTGGTTTTGACAGTGACAATTTTAATGAAGCTGCAAGGAAGATGGAGAAATGTTTGGAGGAGATAAAGGAGTGGATGTGGTTGAACTATCTGTAACTCAATGAAGACAAGACTGAGTATCTACTCATTGGAAGATCAGCGTCACTGAAGCAGATTCCTGAACCTAATACTTTGTGCCAGGGTGTTTCAGTGATCAAACCTACTCGTTCTGCAAAAAACATTGGGGTCATTGTTGACGCTGAACTCAGCATGATCCCACACGTCAACAACATATGCAAGGCATGCTATGGACAGCTCAGGAGCATTGCACGGATCCGTCCAAATCTGACAGAAGAGGCAACGAAAACATTTGTCCATTCATTTGTTACATCACTACTGGATAGCTGCAATAGCATTCTGTATGGATTGAGTGACCAGACTTTGCATAAACTGCAATTAGTTCAGAACAGTGCTGCTCGTATTGTTACGAGAACAAAAAGACACGAACACATAACTCCCATACTGAAGCGGTTACATTGGCTTCCTATAAAATCTAGAATAGTGTATAAGACTGCTTGACAGTTTCCAAGTGTTTGCAAGTCAAGGCACCAGAATATCTGTCATCCTTAATTGATGGATATGTTCCAACAAGAGCCTTGCGATCAAGCAATACTACTAAAACACTACAAAGTCAACCTTAAAACATTTGGGGAAAGATCGTTTGCATCTGCTGCTCCCGGACTCTGGAATGTACTATCAGAATGGCTGCGTAGCTCGAGTGACCTCGAACAATTCAAGACTGATCTTAAAACTCACTTATTCACCTTAGCATATCCTCAGTGACTCTTGTATGATTTAAGTAAATAGACATCAAAAGACATTAAAATTACTAATCATTATTGCTTGCAATATAATGGTAATGTATATACATGTATATAAGTTTGTAACTGTAACTGTAAAATTGTATTAGATATGTTTCTTGTAAAGATTCTCGAGTACTAAATGTGATTTGATACTATAAAAATAAATTATTATTATTATTACAAGTTAGTACAAACAAAGAATACATAATTGGCAAATTTAGTGGTCCCATACCTTCCTGCACTGTCCCGTTCCATTCCATCCTGTTTTTATATGAAAATATATGATCATATATGAAGAGAGCTCATTGAGAGCATTCACATTACCATCACTCGACCAGAAATTTCAAGAAAACAAAAAAGAATGCTATATAATATTATACAGATGACACCATCCCAATTATGACTGTAATCCAACCTATTTTCGACCTGTATCCAACACAATTTCAACCTGGATCCCCTATATAAAGTCAAATTCAAAAAGTCGATTTCAAAAAAGGGACAAGTATTATTATGTATTCTTTTTAATTGATTATTTATTATTATTATTATTATTATTATACCCCTACACTCCTCAGTGCCTATCACATGGCTTTTCTTCTTATACAGTCCAAGGCATTCTCAATAGTAGCAAACATAAGATAGTGGTGTGTTGGCAGCATGATGCTTCACTTGTTCACAGCACACTGTGAAGTAGTCAGTCATGCCTTGCTCTGGAACAAGTTGTCCTGCTTGTACATACATAATTTGGAGTGTGTACCTCTTCTGATTAAAAAGCCTTTTGTGATCAAATAAGTCCCTTCAGGGCTCTACGTTAACTCTGGCGAGAGGTTGCCCACAGGACAACCAGCATCAAATTTTTGGTTGTCCTAACTTACCATGAGGTTGTCCTTATTTTTGTGCTCAGTTTTATGCCATACAGATATAGCGTCTTAGATTATATAGCTTATTTTATTATTATATCAATCATAATGCTAAGAAAAAACAAACAAGATTATTTGTACACTTAATGAATCTTTTCTCGTGAACAAATTTTATACAAAAATAAAAAATTTGCATCGCATTCATTAAATATGCAAGTCGATTTTTATCCTCATGTCAATTGTACGGTTCAAAATTTTGTCATCTAAAAAGCTCAAGTTATGTTGTAATATTTTCACATATTTATTTTAGAAACTTCTCCATCCTTCAAGCAAAAGCCCTATAATATTTGTAGGAATGAAATTTAAGTATTTTAATGATTTTTTGTAAATAGAATACCATACCATACGAGTGCTGAAAGTTTTGAAACTTGTCATAGATAACTTCGGAAAGATAAGAAAATGCAAATGTTATGTGATGCGTTGGGGAATGAAAAAAATTCTCAATTCAATTTAGGTGACACAGGGTTTTGAAATGCACATCTTGCAATACTTATATTTTGAAATTTGAAATTGGGTGTCCCACAGGACAACCACCCTCCAACTTTTGGTTGTCCTGATTTTAAAAATGGTTGTCCAGGACAACAGGACAATCCTTAACGTAGAGCCCTGCCCTTCTTCCTTTATATATATATAGATTAGTAAGGTCTTTGTACGAATGCATATACAATTAATTTGTTTTCAAACTTAGCATGTATCTGTTTTTTAAGATTTGAAATTGTTGGTGAAATCATCACTTACAAGAACCGAACCATTCACTGGGCAGAAGAAGATGGCGAACTACTTCCTGGTGTGTGGCACAAACAAGTGGGTCTCTTCTGGGTGATTTCATTTGATTTCATCAACATGACAATTATCTCGGACACAGGTCAGTTTCCATATTGCAATCTCTAAACAGCTTTTAATGTTGTGATGTTAAGCTTGTATTTTATATTCCATTCTTCATGAAGCTCTACAGCCTTTAACTTCCTCAATAAAATAGCATGGATTACAAACGCTTCCTGTAAATGTAGTAAAACCAATCCTGTGTACAACCCTTTATCCATACCCAATTTGATCTTGTCACTATGAAATGTGAGAGGAACATGTTGGAGTACGTCTCTTGTCATTTAAGTTATATCCTTGTTAAATATGGTAGTAAAAAACTCCTAAAGTCCAGAATAAGTGCAAATAAATTAGAATAATGAAAAATGAAATAAAATGTGTTTAATTAGTGTCAGAACCATTGATTATTTGTATATTTGCTTCAGGAACAATGGTACATGTAAAGCTAGATGGAGCTTGGAAACATAAAGGTTTAAGAGGTAAACATGTGTTATTGTATCACGGCCTATCGAATCTATTCAGCAAATATATGCATCTAAAAGATCTATTTTGATGTTTGAAGTTATACAGTTGTCATTGAAAATATAGTTATTGAAAATCCAGTTGATTTTTACAAAACTACCATGAAAATATAGTTATTACCTACATTAACGAATGCACAAGGGTTATAGGAAGGGTTAAGTAATGTTACTGATGGACCATTATGTGACAGTCAATACTTTTCCAGGATTGTGTGGTAACTTTGATGGCAACATGGCAATGGCAAATGAGTTTGATGTGGATGGTGATATATCTGCTGTGACTGGTGCTACGTTCAGTGACAAATTGAAAGTTGACCCCAGTTGTCCTGACAGTGAGGATGTTGCTTTGGACCACGCTTGTCAGGTAAAGCTCTATACTAATAATGCATTTTACTTGGGAGAAATTATATTCTGCCTGGTGTCACCTATTCAGTTTTAAGTCCTTTACGCTTCATTTTGGTTCTTGAAGCCCTTTCTAAAGAATTCCTAACTCCAACCTGTGTGCGTTGAAAACTTTGAATCCATAAGAAGTGTAGCGGCCTCTGGTTGGCAGACTGAATATGTCAACTTTGCATGTAAGTGCTGCTTTTGTCAGACCTGTGAGGGAAGTAAAGGTGGGTGATAAATCCGCAGATGGCATGGATACTTTCTATTATATCAGTCACATGCTCAGTGCTGGTGGTGGAAGTCACCAGGTTACCACACATCTTGCATGAGCATTAGGACAGCTTAGGGCAAGTCTCAGCCTGTCTTCATCTACTTTTTGTCATAAGTGAAAAGGTTTACAATACATGTTGCTGTGTGAGAGCCATAATGTTTGTCATGTGCTATCATAAGATTCTAACACTTAACATATTATAAATAGGTATTATGAGGTCAGCAGATAAGACTAACCCATGGATGTTATTTATGTTAGGATAAGAGTCTAGCTAGCTGTATGCCACCATTTAGCTATTCATGTATTCTTGGTAGTTGGTTCAATAATAAAGCTAGATACAAGATCCATGTTACAAGTATTGTCACTGTCACATAGGCTCAACTTATTAAAGATGGATGGTCCACGCACAAATGTTGCCAATACGCTGGCATATCCGCTGATAACTGGGGTTTGTACGTCGAAATCTGAAACATAAATGACGTATTGACAATGTATGATCCTCTCATTGATATCAGATAAAACACGTAATGTCCACGCACTACATCATTCAGGCAATATTTCATGACCTAAACTGTCATATTATATATAGGTGATATATCAGTTTTTCATAGGTGGAAGACATGAGAAACAAACGTGGACATGGGTGGACACATCTAAATATGGCCATTACGCGGCATGAAGTTCGCGTTCTTCCCTTTCAATACCACGCACATGTATGAATACCATACGTATGACATCATGTCTATGTATTGGGCACGTAGTTTTATTGATATTATGCGGTGTAGAAAGTTTGGGCAATCCAACATAATACTCCAGGTATTGCCCGCAACACATGTAAATGTATTGTATTGGTTTATAGTCTCAATGAACAGCTCATGCCATTTTCTAGCATTGCTGCTGTTGTGCACACGAGCTTATTACCCACATTTGCGACCTGTACCTATTTAACGTGTAGGTACCAGTGTAGGTACCACGGAGCAGTGTGCAACCTGTTAGAGGTAAGTTTGCTCAACACTTACCATCAGATCCTACCGGGAATCACGACCTTCTGGTCACGAGTCCAACTCCCTATCCACCCGGCCACGGAAGCAATAAGCACATGGCCACATGTATAACTTATTATACATGTATGCTTGCCATTTAAAGCAGATGCTTCAGGTATTGGTGAAAATGCTGTTTTCTTGTGCATGATTAATGCATTGAGCCTGTGAGACAGGGCTTTATGATAGTGGTGGAGATGTCTGGAATATATATTGAATCTAGAAGCACGTTAAAACGTTACCTGTCTGAGATGGTTCGTGCACGTGGACAGGAGTGACAGTTGGATAAACCGTAGCAGAAACCTTGCAGTGTCAGGAAGGACTAAGCATGGCTGGTCGCTTAAAACTTGAGAGTTACTAGTAAAGACCTTGCCTGCTATTTGGAACATTATACGACAATTGTTGCAAATGATTGTAATGGATGATGGCTTCTGATCTAAAAACCTCACCTAGCCAACTCCTACTTTAGGGAAAAAAGAAATTAAAAAAGATTTGATTGATTGATCGATTATAGTGTTATATGGTGTGTGTGTTTTAATGAAACTATTTTGCCCAATTTATGAATGGCAAAAAAGCAAGTAAATTCCTATGGACATTACTGTCTAAATTGTCTACTTGGGTTTTGTAAGGCGATATATAATAGTCATGGCATACAGTACCGATACCGTCAGAAGGATACAGAATCGTAACGAAATTAGAGGAATCTGCACAATAAAAGGTAATGAATTGTAACATTTCGAAACAAAATGACAGTCGTCAAGGATTTCTTTTAACTGCTGACTCCCTGAAACTACTGCACTTACGAATAACGAAATAAACAGAAAGAACGTAAAAATAGGAATATTTTCCCTTACCACTCCACATTGGCGTCCATTTTTGACACATTTTTGCTCATAAATATTTGGCCATTCTCGTTTATTTCCGCCATAGCGATAGCGCCTGAAATTTGAATGCCATACAGACACCCAATGTAATGAAAATCTGTCAAAATGTCGCAGTGGTCTTGGACTTTTAGAAATATTCTTCTGTAAAATGCGTAATACAAGGGGAACAAACAGAATAAACGTAACTTCAGATGAGTTATGAAGAAAGCCATAATTTGCGGAAGCTACAGAAGCTTTTTACGTTCGTAATAGTCGCAACAATGAGTTGAAATGGGAAAAAAACATACGGAATCGTAGAGTAATTCTCGAAATTTTTCTTCTGTATCTTTCCTACTGTATCAGTACTGTATGTATGTAAATATTCAGGTACAGAGTTAAGTTCATGAAGTTGTCTCTCCATCCCTGTGCTGAAGGAATCAACAGCTTACATTTTGACATTTTGATTGCATTGTTAGCAAAAAATGAATGTTTATTGCTATTTATGTTTCAGACTAGTTTGAAAAAAAATTGGGCTATTGAGACATGCAGTATAATTGCAACATCACCTCTATTTCAACAGTGTAGAGAACAAATTTGTGACTGGGCCAAGTAAGCTTACCAAACTCAAAGTTTATGTTGCTTTATATCAAAATGATTTTATGATGTTAATTCCTCTTAAGTTTACATCTATAAATTACCATATCCCTGTGCATTAAAGCAAAAGATAAATACATGTAGCTATGTGCCAAATTCATATCATTTTAAGACTGATTCAAACTTACAAACCAAATTTGCACTGTATGCATACCCTAACTCAATCTATGCTAACTGCCCAGTGTAGAGGGGTAACATTTAGAGATGGACCAAATAATGCCCCTGCCATGGACTCAAATGAGGATCATTTGGGGTCCATATGAAATAGGCTCACAGTGGTCACCAATTTCAACTCACAAACTGAAGTTGAGCGCCCTGGTTCAAATGAGAGGGGTAGCAAAACAGACGTTTCTACAGGGAGACAGTTGGTTCATGGTCAGACATAGGTAGCCATTATGTAGAACACTCTTGAATAATGGTTTCCTTTGATGAAGTCTTCTAAGGAGCTTAGCATTTTGCTGGCTAAAATAGTGGTTTAAAGCTTATTGCAGTCTGCAATAATAGAATTCTACAATGAACGATGGGGTGTTTGATCCTTTATTAGACTCAATAATTTTATTAATTGGTCTACCATTTATCATGGCCCATGTATGAGTATGAATAAACACATGTGGAGATGGGGAGACAGGCCCCTGAAAAAACTCAACTTGATTAACTTTTAAACAAATTTAGGTCTGATGCCTGAAAATCAAGCCATAATACTAGTTAATTTTTCTCATACCCACCTTAGACTAATTATAAACCGTAGCCCCCTTAGCCTTTTTTAGTTTGGTATAATAGTGATTTATAATTACTTAAGCCAACAAATGTTTGATCAAAATGCAATGCCACTATACCAGGTACCAGCGCCAATGTGAGATGGATGCATGTCTGTGTGACCATGGTGGAGACTGTGAGTGTCTCTGCACTGCACTCACCAACTTTGCCATCGCGTGTGCTCGTGCTGGTGCCGTTGTCAAATGGAGAAGCCAACATCTGTGCCGTAAGAATATTTTGTAGCTGTATAATGGTACTGACTTGTCTTAAAGATGCCTTTGGTAATTAGAAATAAGATTATATAATTTACTAATACTATTTTATTTCTATTTTTATTTTTTATTCTTAATTTTGGATTGTGAAAGGCATCTTTGATATAATGCAGTACAAAAATGAAACCATATGATGCTTACAGGATAAACAGAATATACATATGTGAGTATAATGTTTGGTGTCAAATGTCTGGTCTCTGGGTCACACCTAGACAAATTGCTCAAAAGTGGAGAATACCCATGTGCTGTATGCCTGCGGGGGGTAGCGAGAAACTCCATCTACTGTGGCAAATGTCTATGCTGGGTGCACAAACGGTGTATTGGAATTGAGGGTGTTCTCAAACCTGATCCGGACTACATATGCCCACGATGCAAAGGTACCTCCAGGCCAATCGATGGCAGGCCAATCAAGGAGATCCCAGTTGGCGAACACATGTTAGAGGTTGTGATAGAGTTTTGTTACTTAGGTGACATGTTGTCCAGTGGTGGAGGCTGTGATTTAGCTGCAACTGTCAGATGCAAAACTGCATGGGGCAAATTCCGTGAACTACTGCCAGTCCTCACCAACAGGCACATTCCTTTATCTTCGAGAGGTAGAGTGTATTCCACCTGTGTACGAAGTGCTATGCTTCATGGGTCTGAGACATGGGCAGCATCCTCTAGTACTATAAACCGCCTGAGAAGAAATGACAGAGCTATGATCCGCTGGATGTGTGGCGTGAAGCCTAATGATGATACCAGTTCAGAGAGCCTTTTGGAGAAACTGAGTATTACAGATATTGATAGTGTGCTTCATAAAGGGAGACTGAGATGGCTAGGCCATGTTGAGCGCAGTTCTGGCTGGATTAGCCAAGTAAGAAAGCTTGAGATAGAAGGAAGAAAAGGAAAGGGAAGACTGAAACAGACTTTGGATGCAGTCTTGCAGAAAGATCGTGCAAGTTTGGGCATGAGTTTGGTAGATCCAAATGACCGAAAGGCTTGGAGGGGACGGTTGAGATCCAGACTGGGCAGCCAGGCCACACCCTCTGAATGAGGAATAATTAGGGCCTGTTTGAAATAAATTTAGGATTTGATTGATTGATCGAATGTTAGATTTGAAAGCAAATGAAACAAATCAACCGTTATTATTAATAAATTTGTAATGGCGATGTACAAAAACTAGGTCAGACAGTTATGATAAGGTTATAAAGATATAATGATTTTTAGAAGAAATACACTTATTATTGAAGAATATATTAGCTATATAATTTCATGGCTAAATTTTACTATTAAATCCCCTCTGTATTTTTTTGATACAGGGAATAACGTATCCTATAGTAAAGAATAAATCGTGAACAATGGCTATGCATATTGTGCACCAATAAAAAATAATTGGTAATATTTCGTAAGGAAGTTCTGCTCATGGTGGTTTTCTTGGAATTCCACAATTCCTGAAACTACAAAACTTACATTTTATTAAATGCACAGAAAAATGTAAAAAACAGAATAATTGCTGGAACTGCTGTCATGTGGGGTCCATGTTGTCTACATAAGTATTCGGATTTCCTCGGGCGTTATCGTGACATTTCCGAGATAACCACAAATGCGGATGATACTTTGACACCCATTGATACCCAAAATGAACGGCGTGCATTGAGTTAAGAAAGTGCTTTTTTTAATGCGAAATCTCTGTAAAAAGCATAATGTAAGCATAAAAAAGATAAACCACTTACTAAGAAGAAAACCTGTAGCTTGCTGAAGCAACAGGATTTTTCATTCATAATACTCATCCCTATGAGAAGAAATCATAAATAAACGTATTACAATTGTAACATACATTTTGTAATTCTGTATATTTTACTTGGGTGTCCTTCTGACGGAGTCAGTACTGTACATGTATTTTGTTTATTTCAGCCGTTATGTGTGAGCCACCTATGGAGTATTCTGAGTGTGCATCACCATGTATACCCACATGTCGTGAAAAACAAGAGGGACTCATGCCAACATGCAATCAGCTGGAGTGTGTTGAGGGCTGTTTTTGTCCTGAGGGTACCTTTTTACATGGTAAGACTATTTTTGTTATTGATGTGATTCAACATTATCAATATGAATCCAAACCCAGTATGTATTTTCATTCGAGTGTTCTGTATAGATTATGTTCAATATAATTGGTTTGTAGATGGCAAATGTGTGGAAAAATGTCCCTGCTTTAGAGATGGTCATGAATTTCCTCACTCTTCTATGGTGTCTTATGAGTGCGAGAATTGGTGAGTTTGAAAAAGAATTGTATGTTTAGAATTTTGTCTTGTATCTATAGTAGCATATTTTTTGTTATACAATTAGTAGTGTGGACATAATTGCTTTATGAAGTGCACCTTAAAGGCAAATTTGTGTTAAAATATATACCGGGTTCCAGTGGATGCTTAAAAAATCAGCTCATGTTTGTAATTTGTATATAAATCAATGTGAAATAGTAAAAATGATGTAAATTGTATGGTTTCATACAAAAAATGAAGAATAAGCACATTTTCTTTTATCATCACCATAAGTAGTCATTTGCTCATATTTAGCTATGAATCTTTTATTTTCAATTTCAAAAAGCACTTGTGATGATGGATCGTGGATATGTGAAGATGTGCCATGCAAGGTACGTTTTTCCAAATTCAAAATAACATAATTATTTGATAATTTTTTAAAATAAAATTAAAGTAAAATTATTTTAAAGTTAGCGTAACTACTATGTGGATATAATGGTAAGGATGTTGGTAAGTTCTTGAAGTTTACACCTACATTATGTATTAACATATCCAAATATAATATAATATAACCACCAAGTGAACCCACTGATGCATTATGATTTATATATTGATTAGGGACAATATAATTCATCTTGAATTACATTTTGGGGACTTTATTCGAGGGTCCTCATGAGTAAAACATTTGAACCTGGGTCCCTGCGCAGCCAAACCTAACAAACCTACCTGTGATCACCTACTGAGGTTCAGAAGCCTCGTGAAAAGGCGTGTCTCGTGTAGAGGAGAGCCACCCCTCTGCATGTAAAAGAACTCACCTAGTTTGAAAACAATAGCTAGTGTGATCCCTTCACACACCCTTGGCTCAGTTGGTTACCTAACCTGCCAAACAAACAGGACCACATAGGAAATAAGCATTACATATATATATATGTACACTTTCATGTGCTATCCTAGGAACATAAGTTCCTGAAGAATATCAAAACCGGACCCCAAAGTCGGGTATGTGATAATAATACAGAAATAAAGTTGCATCAGTATTTTTATTCTTTTATTTTGCAAATCCGACTGGCAACCCCTGCTCATTGGGTTAAAATGGTCATTAGAACTTAAAACCCGTCCAATAGTTTCATTGCAAAGACAAAGCCCACACCCAATTTTTATGGTATTGCAGAGAAACTTCTAATGGCAAAACACAATTACACAATCAACAGACAGTTATACATACCTAGGCCATCTGGGGTCGGGCTTATAAAGAATCTGAACGACTGTTACATTTTTTGTAATGATTCCACTGTAACGACGTCGTTAAGGTGCATACAACGACTTGCTTATTCATAGTGACGAGCCACGTCCCTTTTTACGTCAGCCAGCCAATCAGCAAGCGGCCTCATACAAACATGCGCAGGGGCGCTATCATGGTGTCACAAGCGTTATCTCCTCCCGTAGTAAACAGTGAGAAATTGTCATGTTTTGACACCAGATTTTTGAATGAAAATGTACTAAACGTCTCAATTTTTCAGTTGGGATGCACTACCTTTCCTCTTTTCAACATTGTATCCAATGTATACCTATCAATTATCGATTTAGAAGAGTTATGTCGTTGTAATAAAAACATTACCGCACACTGTCACTGGCATTTTGACAGTTTTACGTCGGAGACAATAACGTTTCTGGTGCCTCCATAAATACTTAATTTTTTACATAAATTGACCACATGTACTCAGAATATAGTATCACGGTTCTTATTTTCAATATCTAGTTATAGGAATATGGTTTTATAAGTCTAGATTATCTTCCAAAAATGTAGATGGTGACACAGGTGTCGCCCTCGATTCAAAAAGACCGGTTCGAGGCACACTTTAGAAAGACGAATTTCTAAAAGTTCTCATACTCATAAAATAATATGACTGCTGTGAGTCATCATAAAGGGTACAGATGATGTGAAAATGAACATAAAACAGCTTACTTGGGTGAAAGACTCTCCAAATATATGTGTCGTGTGCGTACAATACAGTACAAGCATGTAACGTGAACTAGTCTAAATCTAGATCCTTATAACGCTAGTACTATAACGTGCGTATACAATAAAAATATTACAATTGAAAAAGTAAAGTTTTTGCCTAAATGATCAATCCATATCAAAAAAGTGTGTACAATATCATAAACTACTTATCTTGAGTGATAATCTCTCTGGAATGTGACAGGAAACCGTAGTTGATTTGTAATGACGTCGTACTATCTATCAATAGTGGTGACTTGACCTTGACTGGCTTGAGGAGCGTGTACGGATATTGTGAAATAAATAAAAAAAAGTCTGTGTCGTCATACATTACTTCCAACATCTCTGGACAGTTCAGACATTAGATATGCATGAAAGTTTTGTGTCAACACTTGTATTATTCATTAGAAAAAGACGTCTAAAATGTCACATATTTCAATGCTTTCTATTGTGATAAGGCGGTGTTTGTGAGACCAACGTCGTAGCGTAAACAAATCAACAGAAAGAGCCGGAGTCATCGGAACCATGAATAAAGGCCGTTGTTGATGTAACTGTCGTTTTACTTGTATGATTCAGTATATATTGTCGTAAAATGTAGCCTTATCAACTACACAGAAGATAACCAGCTAGGGTCACTTTTGTGCTCTCTGCGAAACCCAACAAAATTAAACCGCTTAGAACCCTAAGAAAAAGTGAACTTGTACTGTAGTCACTTATTGATCATAACAAAAGAGACTGACGCATTATGTAATGATCGTGATCACCTATTTCTAACAAAGGGGCTATAGATTTACTTTGCAAGTTAAGGCGGTAAAATGACTACATATGTTAAAGCTTATAGGTTTAATGAATATCTGTATTGATATTAACTATGTAAGACCATTTTTGGGTTACTAAACATAACAAAGTTATACCCGCGTAGATATCAAACCCGACCCATACCATGGTCGTGAGCCTGATGTACTTGTGAAGACCCTACTTTATACACCACTTCCACATTTACCCAGCGAGTTGGTATGTGTACAAATATGCTGGTTAAAAATGTGGCTGTTCATAAATTGATAATGAAAAATGATATTTAAAACTTCCACCAATTACAAAAAGCACAATCGAGCTCTATATAGCTAAATAATTTGGCATGACCAATATGCTGAGAGTACTCCACTCCATCATGCCATGTCAGTATATGTAATTGGATCGTGTTAAGTAATCTAAACATGTATGACAAGTCTATATAAACTGACCTTTGTGTTAAGAAAAGGATGCTTTTTAACTTACTCTTTTTACCTGTGTTTGTTTATCTATAAGTTGCCCCCTTTCTCCAACAAAACCAAACCCGCTCAGTCACATAATGACCACTACCACTCACGAAGAATGGTCACATACTATATGCTTCGTTATAAATGTCTGCTGATTAACAATGTGGGAAGTCTTTCATATACAATGTGTATTTGCCCACAAATGACAATGCAAGCTCAGTGTGAATTTCTAAAATTATTAGTAATGTGTGTTTTTTTTATTTACAGCACTGTAGTAAAAATGTGTGCTCAAAAGCCACCAATTAACTTTAAAGCTAGTAGTCATGTTGTAGTTCAAATATCCGGGAAGCGCTAGCAGTGAAATTGAAACCAAAGTATGAGTCTCCAACTACATGTAAATTGTTTATTATGTAAGGTGATAGTGCCTATTAAAGCTCCTGCAATATACTAATTCTGGAGATGATAAAAGATTGGGGGGGAAAGTGTTATTTTTCCTGTCAAAAATCACTGAATATGACAGATAGATCAGGGCCATCGCATGCACCATTAAGAGTGGTAAGACAAAATTAGCACCGTAGGCATGAAAATGGCGACATAGTCGCTGTATGGCTTAGGAGGTCTGGGTGCATACACCCCCAGAAAAAATTCGAATTTACAATACAAATGGTGCAATTTGAGATCTATTTTTTCAAACAAATTACTTTTCTATGACCACTCTGATGTGGGCTATAATGGAGGTATCGTATGTTTTTTCAAGTCCATCGGCATTTATAAGAGAAAAATAATAATACTTGTGTGTCAAATTAAAGTCCATCCTCATCCTGCTTTCAAATTCATCAATGCATTATTTTTGAAGTGGTGAGCCTAAACACGAACATATTTGAACTTTAACAGTCATAAAATATGATTTACTTTTGTTCCAATTATGTGAAATGTAACTAGCATGTGTCGGACATTGCGCATATAATCAAATGAACCTTGTTACATATCCTGTTTACTTGTACATATTTGTTTCACTGTTGTTTGATACCGGATATCAATGAATAAATAATTAAGCAAACAAAGCATTCTCACGTGACCCTAATAAAAGACGACAAAGACTGGTCATTTAAGGTCATTTAAGGTCATGGACCACTTAGTCAAACTATAAGTCGCCGTAAAACAGTACTTTCTTCATATCAACAGCTATCAAAATTTATATATAACTCAATATTTCGATAACAAATCTGTTTATCTTTGTCAAGAGTGTAGTCATAATGCAAACACTATGACTCCAGGATTGCAAGTGTGTCAGTGGCACCCCACCCCCCCACCCCCACCCGCACCTTTCCTTATCTATCCTCCTCCTTCTGATGTGTATGTATATAGCTTCTTGTATTAAATCTACTCATGTCATTCTGTTCTTTTGCAAGGACTTTTATTTTTTCTTTCAATGGATTGTCTCTATTGACCAGCTAGTGACCAGTCTTTTCTTGATGCTGACTAATAGTGCAGACTTACTAACCCCTTTACTTATTGACTTCTGATGTTTTGTGGTTCTTTCATCCAATGATCTTCCTGTTTCTCTCACATATACCGTCCACACACATCACAGTCACATTCAACATCCACACTAATATCCAAAGGGTCTTTCGGTCTCACCAAACAAACACTGACACACTTGCAATCCTCGAGTCACAGTGTTTGCATTATGACTCTACACTCTCGCTAAAGATAAACAGATTTGTTATCGAAATATTGAGTTATATATTTGTAAATTTTTATAGCTGTTAATATGAAGAAAGTACTGTATTATATGAATTAACACAGCTAATGAATTTGTTCAACAATAAGTCTCTGGTAGGGAAGTTACGCAACTGCGCTAAATGATTGCAGAAACCTTGTCTGGAAGTCCCTGTTGTAGTTTATCCAGTAATGAATTCTTGAAAATAAGTGATCTGACAAATTTTGGAGTGTCGGAGTGTGGTGTGATGGCCCTGTAGATGTATCTTAGAAGATAGTTTACAAAATTGTTTTCCTGCCAGGTGTCAATGATTCTTGTATTGAGGGGGTTTCTGTGTGCCTGAAATGTCCCCTAAATTTGTCTTCACATCTTTGAAGTACACCATCTAGGGGGTGAAAAAACTTTGGGTAGACATTTGGAAACCCGGCAGCAAGGGAGAAAAGGACGTCTGAAATGAAGACATCGAGTCCTTGTTTAGCACCACAATTTAGGGGTAGGGTAAATGTATAAGACCATATCTCTAAAAGTATTAGACCTAGAACAACAACTGACCCCTCATATAATGTAGAACAGTGCCCTCTATAATTATAATAAAATGCATGTCAATTAGAAATGTCATGAGGTCACTAGAGGTCAAAAGGTCACAGAATTAGGGCGAAACTGGAATTTTGACATACTGATCAAAAACATCTGTAGAATTATGAATTCATTAATTTGTTTCATAATTTTTCTTTTTGTATGATAGAAATGTGGCTGCTGATAGGGGACATTTTAGGCACACAGAAACCCCTCAGAACGAGGATCACATTGGGATTTGGAAATTATATTATGTCTTCTAATGTATGGAGCAAGTTAATCTGTAGTGTTTCATCTGGACACGGTGTACAATATGTGTACCGTATTATGTTTTGTTCACAATTTGTAGGAGAACTGCACTGATTCTGAGTTTGATTGTGGTGATGATCTCTGTGTTCCTCTTGATTACTTATGTGATGGGATGGAGGACTGTCCTGATGGGTCCGATGAGGATCCAGATATGTGTAGTAAGAGTATATTACTTTTATGAAGTTTCTAATATATGCCGAATATGTATGTTTAAAGATTGACATGGTATCATTAGTTTCGTGTTAAATTTATCTATTATTTATCAAGCTGTTTGAGTTGATTGCGGTAAGACAATGTAAAAACATCACAAATGGCTTAATTACACTCATTATTCTTAAATAACAGAATGCAAACATGATGAGTTTGAGTGTGAGGAGACCAAAGAATGCATCCCCGAAACATATGTGTGTGATGGTAAAAATGATTGTCTTGATGGAACTGATGAACAGCAAAACTGCAATGGTAAATTTTAACAAATGTTTTCCTTTTATCATTATCAAAAGATTTTTTTCCCTTTTACCTAGTTTGCAGATGTTTCGGCGTTGTTTCTACATCATCAACAGTGCTACTGGTGGCTGATCCTCCGCACGCCTGATTATGTAGGTCATGAGATACAAGTTGATGTAGGTCAGGGATCTCCTGGCCTGCATTACGGTTGAGGTCTTGCCATTCATGATGGATGTGGATGACCTCACGTATCTTCATCCTCAGGTCCTTTGGCTCCTTATCAAACAGAGGATCAGTCCCAAGTAGCACTGGTAACAATGTGGAGAGAACAACAAAATGTCTGCAGGCCATTAAAAATCATACATGTAATTCCAAGAAGGAAATATCTTTGATTATATCAACACCGTAACCCACAAGTAACCTCCAATAGAAGTTTTAGCTTTTATATTATAATTTGAGGGTCATTAAGAACGGGACCTAAGAACAAGGAAACATATGTACCAGTACAGAAGTTGGATAAACTCGTGAAAAAATGTAGATATTATACATGGCTGGATATTGGTGTACCAGACCCAAAGCATGAAAGAGACAGTTTAGATGTGAGGTAGACTGACCAGCCAATCCAAATGCTTGAGATGAAGAATAATTAAGGTCTACTCAAATAAATCATTTTGATTGATTGTTCAATTATTTTATTGACTGATTAAATCTAAAGATAATATTTTATTCACAACAAAAACAAAATTTCTGCAGACAACACTACAACAGTGAAGCGCAAAGTATGTATGCAGTTATATGCACTTAATCTTTGTCAAATCTTTGTCATATTGTGCTCATCGATCACTGTTGTAGGTGTTGTTTCCAGAAGTTTTAAGTGCATATAACTGCCTATAAATACATACTATAATTGTTCACATTTTATATGCATCAAATGAATATAAAAAAGAACCATGCGTAATATGAATGCGTTATAATAGAAATTTGAAAACATCTGTGTTACTAATGGGTATAAGACAAGCAATAGATGAATATGCACAACACTGGATATAATAAGGTTCTTTGCACTAGGACTGCCAGGTCACCTGGTTTCTGTCTAATCTATATAATAATGATACAATTATAATTATTTTTTAAAGAGACAATTTGTGGTGTCGACTACTTTTTGTGTGTGGAGAGTGGACGCTGCATTCCTGAAGATTATGTGTGTGATGGCATGTTTGACTGTGGTGACAAGGACATCTCTGATGAGAATCATGAGAACTGCACTTGTGAGTAGTTACTCTTCAAAATAGTGAAAGAAAAGTGGCCCTGACCAGTAGTTGGCAAAGAATAGAAACAGGCACTGAACTGTAGTTTAAATGTTTAGGGAACAGATGTGTGCACTTCAGTGCGTCTACGCTATGGTGAAGCATGTCAAGTTTTCCAAATGATTAGTTTAGTGTTGTAACACCCTAAAACCCCTGAAGTGTTTGGAATGATAGGTGTAATGGTTAGGCATATTCACCTTTACATTTACACCTAGTCTGTGGTGTAAACAAGTGATAATAAATTTGAGTCCATTTTAAATTTCAAAGCCTTTCCTCCAGATTTTGTAATGGATCCAATGTGTCAAGAATCTTACTGTTAGCACAGCTTACGGTGTACTGTGTACTTAGCCATAAAAATGTATGTTTGCTCAAAGTTGATACTAATCTCTTAACGCACAATTAAGGCTACACCACCTAAAATTCAGCTAGAAATTTATTTACAGCATCAAACTGCACAGACAATGGAAACTATGAATGTTCTGTGACGGGTCTTTGTATACCACCACATTTTAAGTGTGATGACCATGATGACTGTGGCACAGGAGAAGATGAAGTTGGTTGTAAGTATTCATAATACATGTATATATGCCTAAGAAATAGCGCAAAGCTGGACTTCAATTGACTAGTTGGGCTCTGTTAGGAAGATGAGTCCTGACACTGTAATGATCACATAGAAGGAACCCCCTTTTTTTATTCTTTGGAAATCAAAATGAATTGGTGAAGGTAAGAGAATTGAAAAGAATATAAAACGTAGTAATACTGAAAATTCGGAAGCTTCCTAAAACAGATTTATTATGATAGAAAATACGATTGATTCCGAAAAGTTCTCTTCTTTACCTGTCTACTTTCGGCTATTTTATGTGTTTTTTTTCCCTTCGTTTGAAATAGAAATTTTTCGGAACGCTTTGGTGCCATGGCTCATATACATGTATAAAGGAAGGTTCGAGTTCATTTGTGGCAATTGGTGTTGGGTGATACTGTACCTATAATAATATAATAAAATAGACATCATGAGTAATGGATAATCTTAAAATAGAGAGAACGCACATCGTTTATTTTACAACTTTATGTCAAAAGCAGAAGCAGTTTGCACGAATAAAAGATTGAAGGTGAGTACATATAGTCATTCTGAAATTGAGAAAAAATTATCTTTCTCAATGAAATATTTGTCTTTCTACAGAAAGATTTTGCTTTAAAGGTATGAAGAGAATTTCTTCTGAATTGCCATTTCCCATAGACAATAAAATGCAAATTTTGACGAAACACATATAGAGGAAAAGAAACGAAGCAGAAAAAAGCAAATGAAAATCTTAGAGGTTTCTTGTACGCAATAAAAACTGTAATTGGATTTTGATATGTTACATGACTTATAATGATAATGATTTATTCTAAACTTCAGGTCAAGAGGTTTTAGCATGTTCCTATCCTAAAAAAGAAGATCTTTGCCAATATTACAAACGCTGGTTTAAGACAGAATGTTGGGGTACTTGTTCAGACGACTTCCCCTTGACTGATGGATTTGATGGTTGCGCTCAGATGCCATTGGAATTTTCATCCAAGTGAGTAGATAATATTGAAGTTGTAACATCCAAGTACTGTAAAATCATACTTGTAGGTGATGATCATGAAGATAATGCATAGTATCTCTTTAGATATTAAACTGAACTATTTTGTGAAGCTGTTTACTTCAGAAGCTTTTGACTTGTGCACCAACTCTTCGTCAGTCACCTTTATTTGTCACAAGATGGTACCATGGCGTCATCCAGGATATTGTCTCAAATATGCGGAAATTCAAGGGCCCAAATATTCTATGTTGAAGTTGGGTTTTAGTAGATGGATGTGGATGGCCCCGTTGATCTTTCTGTCATATGCCACACTGTCCAGTTCACTAATGTTCTCATGTCAAGAAATGCTGTTCTTGCATCGGTGCTGAGTTCAAAGCGTGTTTTAGTGTAAAAGCTGCTACAGCGCTGGTCAGTACTTCCTTCACATTTTATCCTATACACTGCTGCACAGACATCTTTATTCACTAGTGCTTAAGGGAGCGTTCACAATTGACATCAACCATGAAGAAAGGAGGTGGGGGTGGAGGGGTTCAGCAAAAGTTGATGAAAGTTGACAAGGAGGGGGTGTGACCCCAAAAGTTGAAAAGTTGACAGGGTGGGGGAGGGGGCGGCTACGTTAAGGATATAGAATGGAGTTAAAATAAATGCTTTGTATTTGTTGGAATGTTTGTTTATAAATCACACTATCATATATATTACCCATGAAACGCAACTGTTGTATCATATGACTTGACAAAAGTACACACAGATTCAATTTCAATAAGTCATATCTTAAATATTGGCTAGATTATATGGTTAAGTAAGGGTGTAGAGGTTTTTATAAGGATGTCATGAATTTGACATCACTATCATGGTTGATAGGTGTGGGGTGCGTTTGTGGGCGCGTGTCCTCAAGTTGACGGCAGGTGGGGGGGGTCATGAAGTTGACGAAAATTGATGAGGTGGGGTCAAAAAGTGCCAAAATGTGGTTGACGTTGATTGTGAACTCTCCCTAATGTATTCTTTGGTTTGAAGAATATATGGAATCAGTAGTTGTGCAAGATCCTTTGAACCCGAACTCATGTATATCTGGAAGAATGTTCTGTATGACATCATTGGACAATCTTGTGCC
This sequence comes from Streblospio benedicti, assembly GCA_019095985.1. Lineage (NCBI taxonomy): Eukaryota > Metazoa > Annelida > Polychaeta > Spionida > Spionidae > Streblospio > Streblospio benedicti. Next base: position 916,385 of record CM032662.1, read on the forward strand.
AAATCAAGGTGACTGATTAAGAATTGCGACACAACTCTAAAGCTTCTGAGGTAAAAGCCCCACAAAATTAGTGTAAAGTGTAAGATGGATACTATGGATATTCACCTGAACTTACATCAAATGTAAGTCATATCTGTATATAGGCAGACTAAAGCAGATTTGCAGTGAGTTTTAATAATTGTTATGTAATCCATGGCAAGAATATGAAGATTGTTTTCTCAAAAATAATTGACTTTCTTTGAACATAGCTATGGGTAAAAACAATATTCCAAACAAAACACTATTCTAGAAATGTACTTTTGGTGGGGATTGATTTGTACACTACATTTTAAATGCACATGTAAGTTCATAACTTACTAGCTTATAGACGTGGGGTCAAAGAGTCATCCAGACACATAATGATAAGAAATTACTAATCTTGCAAGCATCTATAATGAGGATTACGATAGCGTGACTACAGTAACAGTCACTCCAAGTACATGCTTGTAAAAGCAGGTCTCACCAAGTAATGTTAGTCACAGCTGAGGTAGGAAATGTTCGTGTTTTATGTAAATGAGAACATAATGCTCTCCATGGACATAGGAAAGGGATTTACAGCACTCTTTTTCCCCAGCACCCACCCTTGTGCAAACCACTGCCATGGGTGATACTATGCAACATTGACTCTGACCAATTTCACAAATCCGTAATATTGTCACTTCATTGCAATGACAACTTAGCACCTTCCAAAATATATCTTATGTCTGAACTAAACAGTTGCCCATCCCCCAGCTCCACCCCACTACTCAACAACAATTATCACATAGCACAGGTCTACACCATTTGCACTGTCATGTCATCCCATGCCTTATCTTGACAGCAGCCACCACTGTTCTAACAACCTCCCCCTCCCTTTGCTGCACCACCACTGTCCTAACAAACGCCCTGTCCTGATAGTACCTGCCCACATTCCCCATCCCCACAACAAATATTGCATAGCACTGGTATACACCATCCAATCCCACATATTGTCCTGACAGCACCCACCCTTGTCCTAAAAAGCTCAGCCTCAAATCTGACACCGATCGCCAAGTCCTGATAGCATGCTTCCCATCGTAACAGCTTCCAAGTATCAACTATGATATGGAGACAGTGTGGTTGGGAACAACCATTAAGACTGAAGGTAAATTGAGAAAGGGGAGTTTTATACCACAATATATAATGTTTTCTAATGAGCAAGAAGTCAAGCAACAGACGAAGATCTGGATTTCTGAGCTTGTATGTAGTATACTTGGCGCAGATTACGAACTACCTGGATTGACTACAACTTGGAGATCGTATGAGTATTCCTCAAGTAAGTCATTGATCACTGCAAATGCACTTGCAGAGATGTGAACCTGTCACCACAGAAAATCTTAATCAGACCCTTGAAAAATCTTAATTTTTGAACAAAAATCTTAATAAAAATGAAGAAAAATCTTAATAAAATCTTAATGTTTTACCGATTAGTGCATACTTAAAATGGCAATAAAAATATTAGAAAATATTAATTTAATTACTATTTGTATAGTGGGTACTAAAATTACTAAGTATTTGATGGTTTTATATATATACTTACCAGTAGCAACTGTAGTATCTGTTAGTATGATGGTCATCATAACACTCCTCTTATTTTACGTGGATTAGTATACAAAGTAATTGATCTATCACTGCGCAATGACTAGTCTATAAGTACACCCCAAACCACCCCAGATCTGCCACTATACAAATAATTATAATAGTTTGGGTTCTTGAACATCTTTTTTCTGAAATCATTGAAGTCTGAAGAGCAGAATATTGCATGGCAAGATTGAATTGATTGTTACTTTCATCGAGTATCAACGTCCATGGTACATATACATTTCATGACTGTTGATAATGGCCTATTACTTTGTAAAATTGATAAGATTAACTAAAATCCACGTTTTTTATGTTTCCTACCTCACAACATCGCCATTTTGGCACCTCTGTGCCTGCTACACATACTAGTAGACGACGCAATATGCATTTATCAAAACGCAAATAGAGCAACGCAAAAGGACATTTTCCCGCGCTATAGATAAGTTACCAGCGTGATTTTCCCGCGCTATAGATAAGTTACCAGCGTGATCCAGTTGAAGTGGTCGAGGTTTTTTACAAATAAAGATTGCGTTATGAACTTTTAAATGGCCGCCAAGCGCCGATCAAGCTATATTCGACGAAACTGCCCATATTTCTCTGAAACTAGTGAAATCCCGTAATAAGACCATGTCCCGGACGTAATGATTTTTTAGGGGTCAAAAATCGTAAAAATAAGGGAAAAAAACGTAAGTTCACATCTCTGCACTTGGCATGTAATATGCAAAAGCTATGGGATGAAAAATTAGTGTCTATGATAATGGGAACATAATGCTCTCCGTGGCACAGATATTCCTACACACTTCAGTAGAACATCACTATTAAGAATGCCCGAGGACTGGCGTCAAGTGGTTTAATATAGGGGTGGTCTCTTTAGGGACGTTTGCAATGGTTTTTTTATGAAGACTTGGGACTGTGATAAATCATCTTATAATAGAGGTGGTGTATTTATAGAGGTGGTCTTGATTGAAGGTTCTAATGTACACACAGCCCAATTAGCAGAGTGGTGGTAATCCCTTGTATTTGAACCCATGTGACGCCTTTGGCATCTTTATGACATCACACCACTCCACATGATGCTGTCATGGCTGCCGCTGTCTGATATTTTTGTTATAAAACCACTAATTAACAACAATCAGGGCCATTTTGAAGATGAAAAACATATTCATGCAAAACTACACAGTACCAAGAACGATCTCCTGTAGTCAAATGGCGTCCAGCTAGTCAGGTTAAAGAGAAGATAGCCGAACAAAGTTAAAAAATTAGCGTATTGATATATAGGATGATATGGAAAATGTATCATCTTCATACAAGTGTACCAGTATCACACATTTGTAAATCTAATATGTCTGTAACGTCCATTAAGCTAATACCACAAAGTTTCTATTACAGTAACTTTATGAAGTGTTAAGGGGTCATTTAACTAAAAGATTTTGCCTCAAGAATAATATGTAACCTCGAAGTGTGATTTGGCCATCTCACATCATATACAAATTGGGGTCATGGGCCTCAGGGTGTTAACCTTCTATAAATTACTTTTCCACATCTTCATCTATATTTGGTCACGATCTACACCATGGTCA
>CM032662.1:924602-945549 GCA_019095985.1 Streblospio benedicti
TCTTTTCTAAACAATTATAACACTGTCTTCAAATAAACTGACATGGAAGAATGATCTATTATGATTATATTTACAAATCATCATCTTAAACATTTAGTGTCACACTGGCATATAACTTACAATGAAGGACATTTACGTACAGCAGTAACGGGCTACGAATCATGGAAAGCGCGTCACATTTAAAAAGAATACTCAAGACACGTCTGTGATAAGTACAAAGTTTAGAAAATGTGCGCAGTTTATTTACGTCTAGGAAGATGATGATTTGTAATCAAGCATGAATATTATGTTCCAATTTTTTTCTGCGAGTTTGACATATACATGTATAGACCTTATTCTTGTTTTATGGTGTGTACCAATTCAAACATTGAATATAACAAAATAGCTATACTTAATTAAAAGAACTTCATCCATACATTTTGTACGAACATTGCTGTTATTGTGTCTGATAAATTTAAATCAGTGGATCTTGAAACTGGGTTTAAAGTAGCCTGGCTGAGAACTAACCAGTCCTGATACAACCTATTTTCACAAGGCAGTTCTGGAGCACGATAACCAATGGAAATACATGCAAAAGAATGATAATATCCAATACAGTGACTTCTCCCAATTGATCTTGTGTTTTGATTTACATGATCTGTGATGGCACTCTTGTTCATCTGGGTTAGAGACTTTTTCTTCGATGTGCATGTAAAAGTTCCCTTGCTGTTATGTTCAAACTCATTTCTGTGTACGTTTTAACATGTGCAAAGATTTTTCCCTATTTCCCCCAAATATATTTTCTCACAGAACTTATACAGGATTCTGTACAAACCTTGAATTGCTCTAACTTTTTCTGCTTGTCCTTCGAGGGATCTAAAAAGTTCCTAATTCACTGAGGTTGAACGGTTGGGCGCAAGATGGAGGCATAGTCTATGGATGAAAATGTTTTTCTGTTGATTATTTAAATTTCTGCTATTAGAATTCATCATTCAATAGGTATGTGTCAATGATAGGTGTGTATGATTAGATTGCACATATTGAACACGCGTCAAACTCTTGAATGCGTTCATCAAGCAGGTTTCAATTTTGTCATCATATCGCGGGTACCTCCGGACAGTTGTTTTGCATGACACAATGCTTGTATAGACTTACCATCTCTCTCATATGTGCAACCCAAATTTTGACATGGGCAGAGAGATTTTGATAAAGGCCATAGTAGTGGCTTAAACTGTTATTCAGTAATATGTAAGTAAATATATGTGTTGTGCAAGCTGTATAATGTACATGATATCAAGAATCCAATATGATAAACTCATAAATGTTAATTGTTAGGTATGGAAAATCCTTCCCGAACGTTAAGTTATGCATGCAATATTTTGCTTCCTTGTTTCAGATAAGAATAACATTGACGTCTGCAAGTAGTTCACCGATTGAAATTACCCAACTGAAAGTTCTTGTGTGTGACCAAATGGGTAAATCTTTGTTTAAGTTCATTATTAGTTATTTATACCTTTTTTTTTACCATCTATTCAAGTATAAACACACCTTACATTAAACATGGACTTAAGGATCAAATTCACAGCCATGGACCTTAAAATGAATTAAATTGATTTTTTCTCCAAGTCTCACATTATGTTTTGCACAATAATTTTACCAAAAGTAATATTCCTGTGTGTGCATATCTGAACATATAGTGTTTATCATGTAAGACCCAATGGGCAATTGATGGTGGTACTTTATTACACATTGTATTAAAATGAAAGAGGATTCCTGGTATATCGTTGTGTATGGTCTTTATCATTTTGCCCTCTGGTATGACAGGAATTGCACACAAGCAAATTTAGGTGATAGTGTGATTGTGGAACACAAGTCACTGGCTGGTACCGGATTTTTTGAGAGAGGCTTCCTTCGGAAGCAAATGGTATTAGTATAGAAGAACCACTTTTTCAAGACAAATACAGAAGAACCACTATTTTATAAAATATAAGCCTCTCGTAGAGAGTGCTAATAATCTATTAAGAATGCGTGCCAGAAATTAGAAAAAACTTAATTAAGTAAGCCAAATTCATTATTTGAACTGCAGCAGGTCCTCTCATTATTCTTACTATTTGTTGTTGTGCAGTCTTAATTGCTGTATAAAATAAGTGCCAAAGATTTTAAAAAATTCAAGTTTATTTAATTTTGCTGAGTGCTTTCGAACATAAAGTTCCTCATCAGAGCTAAAATATCTAAAGGTAGCCAAAACTTTATACAGCAGTTAAGACGGCACAACAACAAATAGTAAGAAAAAACTTACTTATTTCAGAAGAGAATAGGTAGGTGTTTCAGTTACAATGCAAATACTCAGTATTTTGAATTACTGTCCCACACATGCTGTGGAAATGCAAATGAAGTACGAGTTCGTTGTGAATCAATGTTATTGTGTAATAGAAATTTGTGAATATAGCCGGCTTTCTGAAATAAAGATATTTTATAGAAATGTAATTTTACAAGGTCACCAATCTATGATATCCAGGTTAATGATAATGAATGGTTAGTAATCATTTCTAGAAATAATATGACAGCTGGTCCACCATTCATATCAAGAGGTAAGCTTTGTGCACAGCGTCAAAAGTATTTGAATTTACATATAAGACACCATTGTTAAGAATCATAATGTATTGTCCATATAATTATCATCGATCATCCAATGTGTGGTGGGCGCAAATTTAAGTGAATCTTTTTTCCAATTAAAAATGCCCCGAAAGAGCACCTTTTTGGTTAAACGCCCATGGGCTCTTATACGTGAATATATGGTAATCATATGAATGAGTTCATTGTGTTGGTAATTAAATAGATACTGTAACCCTAAAAAAATTTGCGTGCTATTTAATTTCGTTAAATTCGCGTATTTGGCAGGATTCACGAAATTAAAAAGTCGTGAAAATTGAAAGAGTTACAGTACTTTTCTATGACCATGCTGACATGGACGATAATGGCGGTATCGTGCGTTTTTGGTGTCATTCGGCTTTGGTAATTGGAAAATAATATTATCTTTGGTGTCAAAAAAATTCCATCGTAATTTCAAACTTATCATTGCATAATTTTAGCAGTTCTGGGCCTAAACTAGAACATATTTGAATTTTAACAGTCACACAAAATGGTTTAGTCTCATAGCGGTGGTAACCCAACTAGCACCTGTTTGCATCGCGTATAAACTTAGCCTAGTCCACGACGCTACTAGTACTTTGATTGTTCTGACACAACCTTGATAAAATTTAACAACAAAGACACGGTCATTGAAGGTCACTGACCACTTAAGTCAAACAATAAGTGTGTGGTAAGGAAATTACTCAACTCCCGTAGGTCAGTTTGCAGGCGAATTGCGGTCACGCAGCAGTGTAGGATTTATAATATGTAAACAAAGAAATTAGCCTTGAGACAAGTCGTGAAAATAAATTGCCTCGAAATGGCCCTATGGGCTCATAAGCGAAATATTGTAGTAGCTAACATTAATAGGACCACAGTATATTATTTTCATCTTTCACAACACACAATAATTTATTACTGTATGACAGTTTCGTCTACTTCTGCAGACATTTTCAAAAACACTACTGCGCATGTCAGATCATGGTTTACGGCCGCCGTCCCCGCCTGCGGCAAGCACAGGGTCGTAGACTCTCGCAAGCTGGTGGGCCCCCTCATCTCTGTTCATGTCTGACTTTGCATCCGGATGTGAACAGCTTCCTTGATAGCTCTAGTCCTACCATCACTCTCTCTGTCTAGAACTGTCACCCCCTTCCAATCAATCTTGTGATTTTCTTTATTGACGTGATCTGTGATGGCACTTTTGTTGAATATAGCAGACTCTCTTTTGGCAGCTCTGGTGAAATTCAACTTTCCTCACTTCCTTCGGGTAAATCAGACGTCAGCATGCTCAATTTACCGATTGACACTCCAATTTCATTGTCAAATCCTACATTCTATCATTCCGTGCAAAAATCACCGCCAATAACCCACGCTGATTGGTCAATCTCCGTGCTCAATTTTCCGATGGAAAACACGCTCCCAAAAAAAACCACGGCGTTAGTCTAAACTCCTCACAATATCAATACAGCCGCTGACGTAGTAAGGCGTGTTCATGCTGTGCGGAGAGCAACAGTTTAGACTAACGCCTCCGCGCGCTCAAAACTGTAGGAATTGACGTCTCCGCGCGCTCAAAACAAACGAAATTGACTTGAATGTTGAATGTTATAATATGATTTATTTTAAAATAAAATGGATTTTAGTCATGATAGAATGGTGATTGACCACTCGATTGTCGTGTCAATCGCAAAACGTCAGACGTCAGCATGCTCAATTTTGCGATTGACACGACAAGCTCGTGGTCAATTCCTACATTTTACTGCTTCCCAGCTGTTTAAAGAGATCAATAATTTCACAGATTTTAAATTGATGTAAATACTTAATGTGAGAGTTAAATAAGACTTAAATAGCTGATTAACTTAACATATAATTAATCAATAAAGGGACCATTCCAATCAACATACAGACCATTGCACAGCCCTGAGACTTCCCTGTTGAAGAACCAAAATGATATACTGCTCTCTCTTGATGCCTTTTAAAGGTGTCTTACTCATTCTCCTGGACCTAAGCGCGACTGTTGACACTATTGACCAGGATATCCTACTTTCTCGTCTTCAGTCCAGAATAGGTGTCACCGATACAACTTTTAAATGGTTTAAATCTTACCATACAGGCCGGTCACAAGTTATCCTTCGGAATGGAATGTCATCAAAAAACACTACCTGGCTTTTCGACGTCTCACTGGGTTCTGTACTACATTGTAGGTCCATTTAAATTCAGGTCCAGTTCATAACATAGCTACAATGTACCAAAGACGGTCCCAGCATACATATGTATGCCGAATGAGTTTGACCTCTCATCTCATTCAGCTCACAAAGCCAAGATAAAAATGGAGGCTTGCATAGCTGATATCAGCGTATCAATGCAAGAAAACAAGCTTCAGCTGAATGAGGCAAAGACTGAACTAGTGGCTATAACCCCTTTCAGACAAAAGGATAAAGTTGACGTTAAGGCTGTTAGAATTGGGGACAGTGATATCACACCCCAACATTCACTGCTCGTATTTTGGGGGATACTTTTGATAAATATTATATTATTTTTTGGAATTTTTCCATCGTTAGATCTGCCACAGCTGGAGAGACAATGGACCCAATAAGTGCTCCCTGAATCTGGTGGTAAAACACACCATCTGACACAAAAATTGGTAGTCACAAGGCAGAGTCTTAGAAGGCTTATCAGCTACATGTAATCTACATTTAGCTCACACCTGTGTCTCAAGGTGTTATCTTCTAACAATCTTTCCTTTATCACGCACACTGCTTCTTCAATAACAATACTTGTGAACAGAGCAAAAACATCATAAAATACCAATTGACGAGGTGGTGGAATTTCCAAATTTTTACAGTCTTAACTATTTTTTATGGCATTTGATGGGATTAAAACGTGCACAATAAACCAGCACACTTCTCAGTCAAATATGAAATGTTCCCCGACACATAGCAGACAGTGCATTATAAAGTAAGTCTCTGAGTCACAAACAATATGTGTCCAATATTGAATTATGAATCCAGGAACTATCAAACTAACACTGAAAGAGAAACTGTAACCTCACTTATTTACTTCTTCAAATTTATGTGATAACTATTCTAACATTTCAGTAACAACTACAACCTCAACATCCACCACAACCACACCATCTACCACCACAATGACCACTACTGAAGAACGTAAGATTATTTTTACAAAATCAATCCTGTTTTATTTCTACTTCTTTTTCCTATTAGGTTGTTATGATATGCTACAGTACTGATCCCGTGAGATGGATACAGAAGAAAAATCGTAGGAATTACGCTATGATTGCTTACATTTTTCTCCTATTTTTTCTCATTGTTGCGACTGTTACAAAGTGAAAACGTTCTGCAGCTTCCATAAATTATGGCTTTCTTCATAACTCCCCTGAAATTACATTTATTCTGTTTTTTCTCCTTGTATTACGCATTTCACAGAGGCTCCCGTAATAAAAAGAATGTCTCTAAAAGTTCCACTCCGGACATTTTGACAGATTTTTGTTTCATAGGGTGTCTGGCGTCCTGACTTTTTTACCAATTGGCGCTGGCGCTGTGGCGGAAATAAACAAGGACTCCCGGTCAAATCCGAATATTTATGAGCAGAGCAATAAAAGTATAAAAAATTGACGCCAATGTGCGGAAGTGTAAGAAATTATTCTGATTATTACGTTTTTTCTGATTATTTCGATAATTATAAGTATAGTAGTTTCAGTGATTGAGCAGTTCCAAGAAAACCGTGATAGGTGTAACTTTGTTTCGAATTGTTACAGATAGTTACATTTTCTTACGCCGATTTCTCTAATTTCGTTAAATTCTGTATCCTTTTGCCCCTAAGTCAGTACTGTATGAGCCAGTGTGTTTTGAATAAGGAAATCATTACGCCATGATTTTTATGAATTGCTTTATAAAAATTATAGATAAATTAGTTTATAAATGATCAACTGTCAGGTTATAAAGATAAACTACATAATAAACAAAAATAATATTATTTAAAAGAAATTAAAATCATTAAAAAATTCAATGTGCAACCCAGTATAGTTTATATTTTCAACTGTGCACCAAGCTCTAGTTGAGTATCCTTCCTGCCTGTGCCATATCAAATAGTAGGCCACTAATATATTTCAAAAGTTTTTCAAAAGCCATAAACATTTATTGGAAATACAAAAAGTATCAGTAATTTCAATATTCTTTATATTTTTATAATCCATCAGTCCGTCGGTCCTGACTGATAATTTTGACTCATGTCCTGATGACCGGAACGATTTCTTAGGCATCCACAAATTGCCTGTGCCATGGCATACATATCACGATCAAATTAAAATATCCATTGTACGTCAGTAATGAACGTTGTACATCACGTATATTATGTAGTAAATGATACAGCCTGACGTCCGCGCGGGGAATGAGTTTAAAAACGCTGTATGTACAAATAATATATAATAGGCAAATCCCTAAACAGGCACAGCATTTCTTTCAATGAATTTATTGGTTCGAAAAAGTAAGTTTAATTTGTATATGTGTGTATGAACAGTATGGTAACATGATGACTGATTGAATTTTTTAGGTATTTTCCTCGGTACAAAATATGACTTCTACCAGGTACATAATCGATAACGATCACCCCTTGAAAACTGTATGCAAAGTTCATATAACAAATCTACTAACAATAGATATGTTGAAGGGTATTTTTCTGAAAAGAGATTGCTTCCTTTTTACAGCATTTTTGTCAAGTTAAATTACACCAACTACAATCATAATTGACCCCAAATACAACATTAGTGCTCTCTTAACATCCCATCAATGAAATTATGTTGTCTGGGAATCATATCATAGTTCTCGTTCCACGATTGATGCTGTCCTACATGTATAGTAAATTAATTTGTCTTAGAATAATTTCTTGAGCCACTAAATCCATATTTATTCTGTATATGCAGACCTGAATCAATCTACAATGTATGATATATGCTGATTGCATGAATATTAGATTCTAACAGTGCTATTTTGCTATGTTATTATCTATTTTAAAATGTCCTGTATCCAATGTATAAAAATGAGTTTAATATATTGATTTCATTCTATATACAGTACATGTACATGTATATTTGTTTTCTTTTCAGTTCCTTATTGTGATGAATATGACACATATGATGCTGATAAATGTGACCATAGTAGTATTTTGCTGGATGGTCTTGGCAATAATACAGACATATGGGGTACTGATTTTACAAAACCTGGTCGTGAATGTGAAAGCACTCCAGTATATGGAAGTACAACTCCACCATCGGGAACTCCTATAGCTAGTCCAACAACACCTTCTGGTACCACTGGTGGTGGTCCTGGAGGTGGTCTATGTGCTGAAGACAGAAAGTTGTCGTCTGATGATACAGTTCTGTCTATAATACCAGTGTTTCCTGGGTGTCCGAAGCCTATGAAGCCTGTGTATAATCTAGGGTTACTTCATGGGATCATAGAAGGTGTCTCACAAGTTAATATAAAAGTGAAAAGGTCTGATGGAGATGACTTCAACAGAACGGTATTTCAAATTACATCTATATTCTTATTTCATGCAACAATTGGGGTCATTGAGGTGACTGTTCCATGATTATGATAACAAACTTACGCATTTCTAATGAAGAGTAAATCTCTGCATGCATGCGTAAGTACGTTGTGTGCATGTGTGCTCTGAGCGTACGTATTGCATGGATGTGTATAACCATATCTTTATCTATATATTTATCTATATATCATTTTAAGGTTAACACTAATCCTTCTGGACATGAATTTATCTATCCATCACTTGATGAAATGGAACTGCACAAAAATATCAATGAGATTGTGCTTGAATTTGTACCTACTGGTGATGACTATTTTATATGCGACTTTTTCATTCAAGGATGTGCAGGTAAAATCTAGAAATAATCCCCTTTTGTTCAGAATTGGTTGAAGCCAACACGATAATCCTTCTTGACCAATGAGCATTGTTCTTTTTTTTTAATGTTGTAATGTTTGTTGCCATTAACAACATACTAAAATGGTAAGGAGATTTTTTATAACACTGGACGGCTACATCACAATCAAGGGTACTGCAATGGCTTGGGTGGTGTTACGAAGTTTTTTTTACGATATATAACAAATATTGAAACATCCTGAAATTACCATTTGTTCTGCCTAATTGTCATGAGAAAAATAAAAAAAAGATCACGAAAATCGGTCAATATTTCACAGAAATATTCATGTTTTTACCATATCAAAATGGCACTTTGTGGCTGTTACCAGTGTCCACTTGCATTTTCCTTACAATTAATCATCATAACAATCCTCAGCATTGTTAATCGGATGATTTTGGTACTTCTGCATAAGTAGTGAACTGTGTCTTCGTGTTTGCAGGTAAACATGAATGGATTTGACACAATTTTGGCCTGCTAGCGCCTTCTGGTTAATAGCTTTTCTCCGTTACGAAATTTCTTATATGACCTGATCATTAACTTCCGAAAGCTGTGGATATTACCCGTATGTCCTTTTGATATAAAATAAGTCATTTAGTCACAGTCCATTACATGGTCATAAAGGTTGCAGTAGCATATACCTGCATCGCATGACAGTTTTTTTTACAATGCATTGTGAAAATTTGTCTTTCTGCTTGTTCACTTTTTCCGGAGTGTCTGTACCCCTACCTACATTATTTTACTGGTAGCTAATGTGCACAAGCAGTCTATGTCTCCTTGATTGGGGTCATTCCCATGGTCAATTATCTTACATATCCAGTCACTGGCATATTAAGGTGGAAAACCATGCTTGCTGAGGGTCTGAAGAAATTTGCTGCATGGAGTCACAGTCTGTACATTTAAGAAGGATGTTATCAGTGTAACAATTTGTAACAACAAAACCAACCACTCAAGAGATGCCTGTTATGTCTTGATGGATGTAAGCTCTGCGGATCTCAACTCATTCAGAAACATAAGACATTACTAGGTAACAGAAAGGACACTATCATCACCTGGCACAATTAGTGGTATGTAAATGTCAATAGAGATGGGGCCTCTAAACAGGTAGTCTCATGTGTCAACAAACCAGAACTCCTCCAAGTATTTCGCGAGGAGTACACAGATGACTTGCAAACATTTCCAGGCCAAACCTCAACTCTCTCGTCGGAACTCAGAAGTTACTCCCAGTAACCTGACATTGGAAGTGTGAAACCTCGTTTGCTACTGTTCTGGCAGCAGAGAGAATGGGCCGTGTCAGAATTCTGAATATGTACTAGTATGGACATCACCCAAAGTCCAGCTGTCTGATATCCAAGTTGAACAAGATTCCCTGCCATCAATTCCATTCAGTCGAAATAGGCAAGAAATTAAAGAAGATGTGTTGACTGGAGTCTGGACAGATAAAATTTTTTTGTGCTTCAAGTGCTAGACCTATAAAACTGCGAGAAATAATTTCTGAAAGTGGACTCGATTAAATGCAAAATTCCAAGTGATCAAATTATTGTGCTGACCTTAGTATTCACTAGTTTATTAACTGTACATAATTTATTTAATGTGTTGACATTTGCTTATTCTTCAGCTTTTTCTTGTGGCAATCCTTACTGTTTGTATCACTTAAGATTATTACCTTAGAGATCTTCCTTATCAAGCTTATTATTTGCGAAACATTTGCCATCAGATGCAATTTATTTTAAAATTATAATTATCTAGTTGTGTAATTATGAAATACAATTGGATATACTGTAGCAGTATTAATATGGTAGTTCAAGAAAATGTCTAGCTCAAAAAGATGTGTTGGTTACAAAACCTGTAGTGTCCGTAACCCCCCCCCCCAAAAAAAAAATGCTAATTGTGTTAATTACTTCAAAATGTCTAATGTTGTCAGCTTTTGCCTAACAAAACTTAAGAATAAAGGAGTATGTTTCTGTTACATGAAAAGCATTTACATTTACCAATTGAAGATACATTTCCAAAGTACTAAACTTTCTCATTCCATACCATAACAACATAAAATATACCATTTAACACCTACAAATTTGCAACAGCATTTCCAGATTTTGCCTTAAACTCAAATTTTATCTTATGCAAATAAAGAGGGTGTTATTAAGAATTAAGACTGGTGTTAAAAGGCAGACACTGCATGTTACATATGACAATATGGTATTTGTGCCCCCTACTACCTAGCTCACAAAACCCTGTACAGTTTCGTAAAAAAGTAACTTTGTGCTAAGATATTTTGGACAATTCATGCCGGGGTATCTAATGTTCAAATAAACTAGGTAGACAGTTGGTGGGGGTGGGGGTTGATTTTTCACTCATGGTGACTGCCATTTGTTACCCTTGATTGTGATTTAGCCGTGAAGAGAATCCCGAGAGATTATTTCTACACATGTACTGCCAATATTAGAAAATGGTTATGCTTTGCAAATAAAAACAAGTGGGTAACAATGCTGGTGAAAGTGTAATGAAAAAAGTTAATGGTGGCTTGAGATTTTTGTACAGAAAAACAGCATTTCTTGGAAAGGGAGAGAGGAAATTAATATGCAGTGCCTTTTTTCAATTTAAATGTGATTATGCATGCAGCATGTGGTATGGGTCCACCTCTCAGTACATTCAGAAAAGACTAGAAACTTCTCATAATAAAATTATTAGATTTATTCTTGACAAGGAACCAAGATACTTGTAAGCTAAATTCAATATTTGAACGGCAACAGGTCCTCTCATTATTGTTGTTTCTACGTCGTAACTGCTCATCAGAGGTTAATTATCTAAATAAATCCAAAAGCTTTTAAACTTATTTAGATATTTTAGCTCTGATGAGGAATTTATCTATTCGAAAGTAGTTAGCCAATCAATTTTAGAAAATGTTATTCAAATTTATCCTTTTTGACAAATCTTGCACCAGCAGTTGCGACGTAGAAACAATAATAACGAAGATACTGTATACTTCCCTTGATCCGTACATCTACCAATGTTGACTTGCCACATTTATACATCATTTCAACCTATGTGCAGTGTTACTTTGCTATGATATTGCCAATTAATCAACATATGACTCATCCAACTTACATGTTTACTTTTTTAAATGCTTATACATGTAATAACTTTTTTTTTCTCACAACATTTTAGATTTTGAGTGTATATCAACTACAGAAACAGCCACAAGTACAACAACAGGTAAGAACCAATTTAATTGGGATCATTTATTATTGTAATTGTTGTACATGTAATTGAAATTTAAAATACTCTATACTATTGGGCTTACATTTTAATTAAATTCCAATCCCTATTCATTAGTACATGACCAACTTATTATTACAGGCAAACAGTTGTGGTACTGACTGTGTATAGGAAATAGAAAACAAAAAAAATGAAAATACAGAATTTACTAAGTCTTGATATTTTTTTTAATTACTGGTTATTAGGAATTTTTCTTTCCCTAATTCTGAATACATGCAGTACCATTTAGACTTGTCCATTTATACACATGTATGGACATTTGGTGTTTTCATTGTCTGTCAAAAACTTTGTCCTATCGACCATTCATTTAGCATAGACGCAGAATCATTATGGTTTTATGTACAGTACTGACCCCGTCAGGACACAGAACCGTAATGAAATTAGAGGAATCGGCGTAAGAAATCATAACAATTCGTAACAATTCGAAAGAAAGTTACAGCGATCATGTGTTACTTGGAACTGCTCAATTGCTGAAAGATTATTGAAATAAACTGAGAAAACTTACAAACTTAAGTTTTCCCATACTTTTGAAAATCTGTAAAAATGTCCATCGTGGTCATGAACTTTTAGAAATATTCTTTTTAATTTGATACTAGGTTGAAATTATGTCTTGCTTGTTTTGAGAAAATAAATGCGTGAATAAGTGAAAATGGTGACAAGCAGCACAAGGAGGCTGCTGCCAACGTTTATTTGAGAAAAAGTTGGGGGTCTAAAACCGACGGGGTCTAAAACCGACCCACATCAAAATAGTGATACAAATATAGGAATAAAAATATCGAGCCCCACCTAACTAGTGATGCAATTGTAAAATAAGTAAATATGATACTACACATACCAAAACACTTAATTAACCTTACTCTAACAATCAAAATAAAAAGAAACATTCATACACTACAAAGATTATAAACCTAACAAAGCAAACTAAGAAGTTGGAGAAATAATTACTAACACCATAGAAGCAAGTATGGAAACTTAATGTACTAACTTATTAGCACAACAAAAACAAATTTTATAAGGGTGGAGGTGGGGAAGTGGAAGGAAAAGATTTGACTAAAAACCCCAACGATTGGGGTAAATTTACACAACATGCACAGTGGCGGAACATGTGCATTTAGATGAATCTATAGAAACGTATTGAATTCCCAGACGACCGTTTAATCGTAGTAACTACGGGATAAACAATAATAAATCAAAGATGCGACATAACAGGGTTAACCGACAACAAACAGGTCACAAACCACCAAATGTAAACTGCACTTTGTACAAATTAAAAAGTAATTTTTGTAGACAAAAATTCAGATTTTTGGTACCGTAAAATGCGTAATGCAATGGTTAAAAACAGAATAAACGTAACTGCAGACAACTGATGAAGAATGCCTTGCGAAACCAACAGAACCTTTTTTTGTTCGTAACAGTCTCAATAATGAGAAAAAATGAATTTTCTTCAACTTAGTATTGGAAATATGCTTTTTTATATTAGAATAAATAGTCAATTGTAAAAAGTTTGAGCAAAATGGGTTTTCAAACATTTTGGTGAAAGTTTCTTTATTATAAGGGAATTGATATGGAAATTATGATTAGTTAAAGTTGACTGCAAAACAATGATGAACCAAAAGCTGCCACACTGTAAGCTATAGCAAGGATATTGTGCCGTCAATTCATGTCTTTTTTGCAGTAAACATTACTCAAATTTCAGTGAATTCTCTTTTCAAATTAGTAGTAATTTCATATTCTGTATTTTCTGTGTGGCATACACACAGTCAGTACTGAAGCTATATGCTTGTTCTTTATATAAATGTAAACCAGTCAGCATTCATAGACATGTATACAGCACTGATTGGCAATTAAGGATAGCGAATTTAGCTGAAGGTTTGGAATTCTAAACGAATGAGCTTATTGAAGCAAACGAATTAATAAAAGGCAAATGGTAAATTCTCATTTTACTCACCTTACTTGACATTTGCGATAATACAGGAAATACATGTACATGAATGACACGAATGAAAAGGTTTCTGATCCTCTGAAAATTCACATAATTCCCGAAATATGCGTAATTTGTGGTAATAATTGGAATCAGCATGTTGTCATGAACTTATATTACACAAATTCCAAGAAAAGAAAGAATTATGCGAATTTTGAGAATGACTTTCGTAGTGGAATGTGTAAATTTCACAAATTTATTCATGTTCTTCGCAAAATTCGGTTTAGGCCTCGAGCTGGCATCACACAACTGTTTTGCCATTTATTTTGGTTGTGTCATTTATGCTCTACAGTGAATATCCTCAACAAAGGAAGAGTAAACAAAGGAAACTCTGAATAAAGGAAACTTTTCTCATGCATTAACATATGATAATGTAAGTAAATGATGTAGTAATCAAAGGAAACCCTCTACAAAGGAAGGATTTGTGACTGCAAATAGGGTTCTGTTGTTGAGGATTTTCACTGTATAACATATATAATATTTTACAACACGGAAGATAGCAAATTCACCCGTTTTTATACTGCCCTGTATGGTTCAGCAAAATTGGCAAAAAATTCGAAAGAAAACGAATTTGATTTGGAATTTTGGGAACTGTCCGAATACATCAATATTATTTGGGAATATTCATCGAAACAAATAATATGAAGGGAATTTTGTGAATTTTGAGAAGTGGAACTGTAAAAGGCAAATTTTCAAGGTAGACTGCATATTTTTTCAATCTTGTCGATTGATCCATTGTGTGGTAGCATAATTTACCGTAGAAAAATGTGAACACTGAATACAGGTGAATAGAATTTTGCAAAGAAGAATTTACGGATTATTCCCTGTCCACTATTCTCAATTAGTAGTGTACCTATGCCAGCATAATAGTGTTGATCTATGTCTCTATAATACCTTGAAGGGTGATTCTCTGATTGATGATTTATGAATTTTAACCACTAAGGGGCAATGGCCATCATTATTCAGTCAGTATTTATACCTGTGTCAGCAGTCAGTATATTAATGGCGGAGGGGCTTAGGTCAATATTTTTATAGAATCGTGCATATGGTGATACAAGCACCAAATTTGGTATGATGACTCTCAAGGGCATACTAAAAATTTCTATCGGTAGAGCCACCTAAAAATCCAAGATGGCGGCCATTTTTCAAGATGGCCGCCATCTTGGCCTTGAAATATCAATTAATTTCATAAATTGGGATTTATATAGCGCTTTTGAGGACTTTTCTGATATAATTTTATGTTTTGAAACATGCTGAATTCAGTTTTGACAATTTTCAAGATGGCCGATTGTGGCCATTGTTTAAGATGGCCGCCATCTTGATCTTAAAACATAAAAAATATCAACAAAAGTGATTTACAGCCTAAGTGGCCTTTCTTAGTACAATTTCATGTTTTGAAATATGATTAATTCATTTTTGATATCTTCCAAGATGACCACCCTATTTCAAAATGGCCAACATTGGATCAAACACATTTATCCAAAATGTTAAAATCATAAAATCTACTTCTTTCATTCTGATTTCTTACAGTTTCAACAGATTTATTTATAATATGAAAGTACATTTATTTTTCTTGATCTTTTTGTGGTCTATTAATTGTGAGATTACAGTATACAGAAATAAACAAAATATATAACCAACTACCTTTAAGATTCCCGTTAATACATCCATACACTGAAGTAATTTCAAAATCAGTTTATTGGATCTTCCAATGGTAAAGATACATACCTTTTAACGTATGACATACCTTAATTTTACATAAGATGTAACTAATGCATATGTATGACATATGGTGTATATTATGAGGTCACTTTGATGACATAACAGGTTTTAAGCCAATGATAAAAGAGATCACATCAAGCCTTTGGCTTTTCTCTGATGCTCTATGAATGTCCAAATCAATTAGGTCATAGACATTTTATAATCAGCTATCAGTTAAACATAAAAAGGTGGTATTTAGAAGATAGAAATGGACTAGTATAGGCAGGATATTATTTACCAAGGTAACTATAAACACTACCATTACTAGCTATATAAATAGCTTCAAGTTTAAATACAAAGTGTTGGCACACTGACTGGAGTAAACGTTGCCTTTGCAAACAGAGAAAAATGAGGATCTTGTGTATCTTTTTTGGAAATCCATCTAAAAGGGAAAATAATGGTTACAGTTTGTTATCCCTAAATTTGCTAAAAACAAGGTCAACCAGCTCCCAATCAAACTAGATCCTGCAAGACTTGACGATGGAAGTGGGATAGAGGAAACATTAACAGATCGCATCCACCGATCTTCCTTTTTGGAGACTTTTGTTCGCTCTACAAGGAGAGGCTTGTATAGCTACATATTGAACACCCTGATGTGCATGTAAGACCCATAAAAGAGAAGCTTTTTGTTCACATCTCTGATCTGGAAGTACACAATCATAGGCAAGATGTCTTGCTAGCCTTTAAGCATGATGTTGGAGAGATTCTTGCAAAAGGCAACAAATATGGAGATGCTATTCACTTGGCAAAAGGTGCTGAGATGATATATGACATGCTACGGCATAACACAGAAGACGCCATACACTATGATGGAAATCTTGAAAATACTGTTCCCACAACATTGCTTCAATTCATATGCATGATTGAACATGGAGCTGATATCAAGTCTCAACTTCAAAATAGACCCTCGAAATCTGACCTGGGAATGGCTCATCTCTTACAATATAACTGTTTTGTAAAGTCACAAAAGGAGCAAAATCTCGAAGACATTCTAAAAACCGAGAACCACCTTTTGCTGTGTATGTTGGCATGTCATTATTTGCCAAGACAAGAAAGAGGCAACTAACTGAGTTGCTCCAAATCTCAGCCCAGTTCGGAGAGGCTATTGTTGCACGAAATGTAGTAGATGGAGGAGTGTGTCCACCAGTTATGAAAAAAACGTGTATATGCAACGTCAGCCTTGGACAATATTGATCACGACCCTACTGCAACAACAACTCAGTCTTCTTTCCATCTGTGGCAAGAATGCAGCCAACATCAGCAAACATCATGAGCCAAACTCAAGTGCCCAAAAAATTTTTATTGATAAAGTTAAAGCACTGCATCTTGTATTAAACAAAATGGGCAATCCGTTTCTAGAAAAAATGAGATAATATGCTAGCATTAGGCACCATGAATATTGCAGATCCTGCCCTTGCAGATTTAGGTAGAACAATTTATGAGAGAGGAGAACAGAAATTCAAGTCCTCTGTGAAAGGGCCAGAAGAAACTGAAGATACTAGCTCATTTTATCATCAATTAAGAAAAATGAAGTTGCTTTTTTCAAACATGAAGTGGAAGTCTGCAGTTCTAAGGAAACGTTGCTTAAAGATGATTGATCCATGTTCGCCAAACCATTTACTCATGCCAGGTGAGGTAGAGCAATTCAGAAGAAATGTTCAAGTTTGAAAATCAAGCATTTCTACATCACTGAGTGATGGCGGCAAGCTACATGTGTCAAAAATCACAGTTCATTGAAGTTCTTACTACAGTGGTCACTGTGTCCAGACAGAGAACCAGAAGGAGATGCCATCACCATGGATGGTTCTTCTCTTGTAAATACCATAACTCATAAAACTTCAAAGTCATTTGACAAATATGCCACCAATTGTTAAATCTTTGTGTCCCAAGTATATGAACGTGTGGACATGAAAGGGTAGTTTAAAAGCTGAAACAAGATCCAAAGAGGAAAAGGAGTGGGAGAGTATCGAAGCAGGCAGGGCACATAGAATTGAAGGCGTCTTGATGCGTGAGGATGAAAATTAAACAGAGCTTTTCATTTTCTGCGGAAGAATAAATTGAAACTCATACAACAAAGCTATTATTGGGACAAGGGGTGGCAATGTCATCTGCAATAAGATAGTCCCTAGATATTATAGCGCCAACAGGGAGTCAACTGCAAATCTTTGTGATTGTCAGAGATGTAGTGTTAAATTAAAGAAGTCCGTTTTCATTAAAGACAATGACTTGCTGATAATGATCATTATGGCCCATATCAGCATCTTGCAAGTCAACGGCCTAGAAAAGAATGTTGAAAGCATCCAGTAGCTCATTGGATAACTTGATTACAAAGTAGTGGCTATGCTAGGGCCAGAAAAAGTTAGCTTTGAGTATCTCATTTCTTTAATGTGTTCTACAGGGGTGTGATGTGGTAGATGCTGTCCCCAGAGTCTCGACATACGTCGAAAATCTAGGTCACCATGCATTTTAGTGACAAAGGCGACTCACAACAATAATGAATTTTTAGACTTGATGAAAACCACCCTTGGAACACACACCTTGATGCTTACTTAAGTTTCTGGTGATGGGATGTATGGTGGGGAATTCTATAAAGAGCATACAGACAGACATTGCTATACATATATATATATATATATATATATATATATATATATATATATATATATATAGATTTTGTGGACTTTCATTCGGTAGAACAAATAGTGACTCCTTCTTTGCAGGCCTATAAGAGATTATATGGTATAAATAATCAAAGTTCACATTGTTAATGTTAATTATACTATGAATGATAAAAAACAACACATCCTTTTAAAGGGGGAAAAAGGTTTTTTTTTTTTTAAAAACCTTTTTAAAAAAAAAAAATTTTTTTTTTTTCCCCCCCCCAAAAAGGGGAAAAAAAAGGGGAAAAAGCCCCCCCGGGGGGGAAAAAAATTTTTAAAAAGGGGGGAAATTTTTTTGGGGGGGGGGGGAAAAAAAAAATTTTTTTTTTTCCCAAAAAATTTTGAAAAAAAAACCCCTTTTGGGCCCGGGTTTGGCCCCCCAAAAAAATTTTTTTTTCCCGGGGGGGAAAATTGAAATTTTTTTTTTTAAAAATTAAAAAAATTTTAAAAATTTTTTTTTAAAAAAAGGGGAAAAAATTTTTTAATTTTATAAAAGGAAAAAAAAAAATTTTTTTTTTTAAAAAAAATTTTTAAACCGGGGCCCAAAAAACCCCCCCAAAAAAAAATTTTTTTTTTAAAAAATTTTTAAAAAATTTTTTTAAAAAATTTTTTTTGGGGGCCCGGAAATTTTTTTAAATTTTTTTGGGAAAAAAAAAAAAATTTTTAATTTTTTTTTTTTTAAAAAATTTTTTCCCCCTTTTTTTTTTTTTTTTTGGGGGAATTTAAAAAAAAAAAACCCCAAAATTTTAAAATTTTTTTAAAAATTTATTTTTTTTTTTTTTTAAAAATTTTTAAATTTTTTTAAAAAAAAAAATTTTTTTTTAAAAAAAAAATTTTTTAAAAAATTTTAAATTTTTTAAAAAAAAAAAAAATTTTTTAAAAAAAAAAATTTTTTTAAAGGGTTTTAAATTTTGGAAATTCAAAAAAAAAAATTTTTTTTCCCAAAAAAAACCCCCCCAAAAAATTTTTTTTTTAAATTTTTTTAAAAAAAAAAATTTTTTAAAAAAACCTTTTTTTTTTGGGGGTTTTTCCCCTTTTGGGGGGGGCCCCGGGCCCCAAAAAGGGGGGGGAAAAAAAAAAAATTTTTTTAAAAAAAAAGGGGGGGGGAAAAAAAAAAAAAAAAAAGGGGGGGGAAAAAAAAAATTTTTTCCTTTTTTAACCGGGGAAAAATTTTGGGCCTTTTAAAAAACCCCCCCAAAAAATCCCCCAAAAATTTTAAATTTTTTTTTTTCCCCCCCCCCCCCCAAAAAATTTAAACCCCCAAAAAAAAAAAAAAAACCCAAAATTTTAATTTGGGGGGGGGAAAAAAAACCGGGGGGGGAAAAAAAAAAATTTTTGGGGGGTTTTTTTTGGGGTTTTTTTTTTAAATTAGGTTGGGGTTTTTGCCAGGCCAAAAGGTAATTTGGGAAATTTAAAAGGGTTGACAGTGGCGAGTACCCCTTTTTTCCCAAAACCCAAAAAGGGAAAAAAACAGTGGGCCCAATGTTTGCAAAAAATATGGATACTTAGTAACCTTACGGGGAAAAGGAAAACCCCCAAATAAAAGAGGACCTTGGTGTTTAAGGGAAACCCCAATTTTGGGACTCATGTCCGACCATTGACCATCATGGGGGGTTCCCTGAAAACCGGGGGACAAAATCTACACACCCATTTTATTTTAAAAACACCATTTTTAAATATTTTTTCCCCTTTCGCCCCCCAAAACACCCCCAACGCCAACCCCCAAAACAGGGAATTTATAATCATTGGCTCCCCCTTTAAAAGAAAAAACGATTTTGGGCGGGGTGGGGAAAAAACCCCTCCTTTAAACCCCATTTATTGCCCAAAATTTTTTTTTAAATGCCCAGGTTAGCCTTTTTAATGACCAGGTTCCCCTGGCTTTCGCAATTGTAAGGGGTAGGTCCCCAAAAAAAGGGGTTTTTAAAAAAAAAGGTACAAAAAGTTGGTATATTTGCATTAGGGAAGGGTTGATCTGCAAAAAAAGCGGTTTGATTAGCAAGGGGGTTGGGTTGCATCTCAAAATTTTAAGATGTAGGGACCCAAGTCGTTTAAAGTTATAGCTGCTAAATTGCCCCATATTTCAATTCATTTCTGTCCCCCCGTTTGGGGGAAATACCCGTTTTTTGCCTTTTTTCCGCCCAAAGATAACAAAATGAAAAAAGAGCAAAATGGTGCCAAATTTTTTTTAAATTAACCTTTTTTACTCAAAAAAAATAATTATTTTTAATATGTATCATTTGTTAGGTCAGAAAGGGATGAGTTGTTTATTCGGGATACTAAAATATACAGAGAAATTTTTTTTTAAAAGAAATAACTGAAAGATATAGGACACCTTTTAAAAATTTTTTCCCCAATTTGAACTTTTTTTTGGAAAAACATCTAGTAGTAATGTATGGTGATTTTTCAATTTTTAAAAGCCCAATATCTAAAACTAAATTTTTTTGAAATTTAAAAGGAAATTTTTGGGGTAAAAAATTTCTATTTAACTGTGAACTCGGGTTAAAATCTCAATTTTCTTGAAAATTTTGCCTTCTGAAAAAAAATTTTCTAGGTTTTTTGTTGATAAATTATAAAGGTTTTTGTATTAATTGGCAAAAAATTTTAAAGGAGAAATCGGGGTTTTTCAAACTTTAAAATTGCATGAAAAAAAACAAAAGGGCATAAAATTTGGGGCTATTTCCAAGAAATTATATGAATTTTGTTATT
>CM032662.1:945649-991708 GCA_019095985.1 Streblospio benedicti
TTGCTTTTTTCAAACATGAAGTGGAAGTCTGCAGTTCTAAGGAAACGTTGCTTAAAGATGATTGATCCATGTTCGCCAAACCATTTACTCATGCCAGGTGAGGTAGAGCAATTCAGAAGAAATGTTCAAGTTTGAAAATCAAGCATTTCTACATCACTGAGTGATGGCGGCAAGCTACATGTGTCAAAAATCACAGTTCATTGAAGTTCTTACTACAGTGGTCACTGTGTCAGACAGAGAACCAGAAGGAGATGCCATCACCATGGATGGTTCTTCTCTTGTAAATACCATAACTCATAAAACTTCAAAGTCATTTGACAAATATGCCACCAATTGTTAAATCTTTGTGTCCCAAGTATATGAACGTGTGGACATGAAAGGGTAGTTTAAAAGCTGAAACAAGATCCAAAAGGTGAAAAGGAATTAGGGGGAGAGTATCCGAAGCAAGCAAGACACCTCAAAATTGGAAAGTCTTGATGCGTGAGGATGAAAATTAAACAGAGCTTTTCATTTTCTCACGGAAAAGATAAGTGAAGCTGATGCAGCAAGCCCTATTATTGGGACAAGGGGTGGCAATGTCATCTGCAATAAGATAGTCCCTAGATATTATAGCGCCACGCTTTCACAAGGAATCAGACATGCAAATCTTTGTACATGTCAGAGATGTAGTGTTAGATGGTAAGAAGTCCCTTTTCATTAAAGACAATGACACTGATGTGATCATTATAGCCATATCAACACTTCCATGTCTGCAAGATCTTGGCCTAGAAAGAATGTAGGTTAACTTTGACCAAGCATCCAGCGCTCATTGGATAGCAATTCACAAAGTAGTGGCTATGCTAGGGCCAGAAAAAGTTAGGGGTATCCTGTTCTTTCATGTGTTCACAGGGTGTGATGTGGTAGATGCTGTCGCCAGAGTCTCGACATACGTCAGCGTCTCGTCACACATGCATTTTAGTGACAAGACGCGACTCTGACGTATGTGAATTTTTAGACTTGATGAAAACCACCCTTGGAACACACACCTTGATTTGCCCAAGTTTCATGGTGATAGGATGTATGGTTTAGGGAGTCTATAAAGAGCATACAGACAGACATTTATATATATATATATATATATATATATATATATATATATATATATATATATATATATATATATATATATATATATATATATATATATATATATATTTTGTGGACACCATTCGGTAGGAACAAATAGTGACTCCTTCTTTGCAGGCCTATGAGATTATATGGTATAAATAATCAAAGTTCACATTGTTAATGTTAATTATACAATGAATGATAAAAACAACATCCTTTTTAAATGAACCTTTTATTAATAGTTTTCCTAATATGAACTATTTTTTGGACAACATCTAGTAGTAATGTATAGTGATGTTCAATTTTTAAAGACCAATATCTCAAAACTAAATTTTTGTAGTTAAAGAATGTTTGGTACAAAATTTCTATTTAACTGTGAACTCGAGTGTTAAATCTCAATTTTCTTGAAGATATATGCCTTCTGAGAAAAAACTTTCTAGGGATTTTTGTTGATAAATTATCAAGGTTTTTGTATTAATTGGCAAGAAATTTAGAGAAATCTGTGGTTTTCAAACTTCAAATGCATGTAAAATAAACAACGGAAGACATATAAAAATTTGAGG
The DNA here is from genome assembly GCA_019095985.1 of Streblospio benedicti. NCBI lineage: Eukaryota > Metazoa > Annelida > Polychaeta > Spionida > Spionidae > Streblospio > Streblospio benedicti. Next base: position 947,320 of record CM032662.1, read on the forward strand.
CTATTTCAAGATAATTATATGAATTTTGTTATTGGATGTTTTTTTTATATCATGCCATGTTTTCCTGTCAGTTACAATTACATTTAATGAAAGCACAGTTGAAAATTTTTCACTAATTGATTCTTCACAATTTTTTAAATTTTATTTGTGTATTTCAAACCATGTTATATCATTAGATGAGATCATTACCTACACAACAAGGTATAATTTGTAAAAATGTATGTATTAATAAGAGAAAATCAAAGTTTAGTAAATGCCTAAAATAATGTTAACCGTCCCCTTAACTTTGACTTAGTCTTTGAATGTGTTTATCGTGTTGGAAAGTACAGTTCAACCTTGTTTAACCGAATATCAATAATCAGAATACTCCCCTCAACCAGACGTCAATTCCAATGTTTGGTAAATGATAATCATTCTGATGGCGGATAGTGTCGTGGATAAAATATTATGGATGATCTGTAAAAGTGCAGTCAAATTGCGGTCATTTTCTCTTATGGCAATGTGGTCGCAGTGGGGATGTGGTCAAAATCTTGTGGTCAAGGTGCGGATGAGGACACAGAAGTGTAATTTGGTGTGATAGCAGGGTGGATGCGGTCGGAATGATGCGGTCGAGGGGCGAAGAAATTATGCCAAAAGCTGACCACGCAAAATGTTACTACGCATGTCAAGATCCTTCATCACGATTCCTAGTACCAAAAAGCGGGTCGTACACATGAAAGAAATTATAAGATTTTCAGATGCCTCACTTTTTGCCATTGTAACGGAAAATGCTGCGTCATAGTAATTGATAACAAATGGTGTAATTACCAATGAGCATCAACATGTAATTGAACCATATTAAAATTTCATTTTGTGATTCTGAAAATTCATATGTTATCCTAAATGAAACAAAAAAATGAGAGTATGGTAATTGCAATTGGCACTGAAAAGTAATAAGCATTTGTAATTCATTTTGAAAATTGCACTTGACCTCAAGTCTGATTATTAGCTTATTTTCAGACCACACATGTGTACTTGCAATGTACGATTTTAGTCAAAATTTGACATTTTGTTGGGGCCATTGACCGCCTTCTTCAGCATTCGTTTTTGTGCAATCAGGATGGAAAAATTTAAACTTGCAATTATAATTTATCATTTGTGATATTTTTTCAGCACCTTGTCAAGAGGTTGCAGAAATAGAGGACATCTGTACATATGAAAAAGAAAACTTTGATCTAATTTGTTTTGGTCAATCCTGTGGTAGACATCCAGGTGAAAGTATTTTTCATTCTCCTGATGTAACCTACTTGTGGGATAAGTGTACAGAAGATGAAATCATTCTGAGTTGTAAAGAGTAAGTAATGTTCTTATTTGCATTTTTGTGATGTTTTCTTCCTATACTATTATTTATTCCAATCGTGTAAATAAATCAAAAGATAGGATTTTAAATACTAACTCTCAGTAGATAACATTTCACAATCCACAAATTTAAAAATGGCAGATCCATACTTAAATTAATCACATGTATTGTTATGTTAATTGTTATGATTAGGGCTCTTTTAGAGCTGAAAAGCTTTAATAAGAAACTTTTGAAATTATATTTTGAACTCACTTCCATGTTTGGAAAAAAGATAACAGCATAGAAAGAGAACATGAAAATAAACAAAATAAAAATTCAGCCATGTACTATGTATAGAATTCTAGAAATTACTAATATATTCTTATATGTTTATGTTCATATCATTATGATATACGATAAGAATGTCGAGAATTTCTGCCTTTTTTTTACTTCGTTTTTTATATAAGCAAACACATTGTTTATGACTCAAAAACTTACATTTTATTAGCTTTTCGCTACATTTTGGGAACGTTTCCTCTTTTGGTAAATGTGCAGCTGTCTTGTGCATGTTTACTAGTGCTGTTTCATGTAGGTTAGAATTCCCTGTGCAACAAAGTAAATTTGTCAAAATGGGATTGGATGGCTTTTCCCTGATTCAATTTCAGCTTTGGTCTTTGTTTGTAAATCTCAAGAGCCTACCATGTCTTGCGTCTTAAATTCTTTTCCAATTACTTAAATGTTCTCGTCTTGGAATAAGTATTCAGTGTTCTATGTGGATCTGCATCTCAGTGAGAATCTGGATTGCTGAAAAATGATAGTTCTTGTCCATGTGTTTTGCAAGTCCCTAGAATCCGGCCTGTCTCTCCGTCTTATTTTTGGAGGGGAGGCAAGTGCCCCCGCACTTTTCTTGCCAATATTGGTTAAACCTGAAATCCCATTATTTTGGTGCCCTTAAAAAAATGTGGGTCAGCTACTTTCTGTTCTATAACTATTTGGGTATTCATTACTTTAACATCACCTTGCATGGTGCCCCCACTTGCTGTTCTTCCATGTTTTAGTGCCCCCACTTGCTGTTCTTCCATGTTTTAGTGCCCCCACTTGCTGTTCTTCCATGTTTTAGTGCCCTCACTTGCTTCTTCCCTATTTTAGTGCCCCCCACTGGCTGTTCTGCCATGTTTTAGTGCCCCCACTTGGTGTTTTCCATGTTTAAGTGCCACCACATGTTGTTTTTCCATGTTTTAGTGTCCCCACTTGCTGATCTTCTATGCTTTAGTGCCCCCACTTGCTGTTCTTCAATGTTTTAGAGCCCCCACTTGCTGTTCTTCCATGTTTAAGTGCCCCACTTGCTGTTCTTCCATGTTTTAGTGTCCCCACTTGCTGTTCTTCCATGTTTTAGTGCCCCCACTTGCTGTTCTTCCATGTTTAAGTGCCCCGATCACCTTGTGTCATGTTATAAGAGAATCTTGAAATAACAATCTGATGGTTCATGTGACCGATTTGGCATAACCAGGAAGCCCCTATATTGGCTTGCGCTTCAATCTACCAAGTGATGTGTTCAGGAAAGTTGAAAATGTTCTAAAATATGGGTGTATAAAATGTCTATAATCTGGTCTATAATCTGGTGTAAAATGCTCTTAAAATGCGCTATTTACAATCTAAAATTCAAATTTTTTTCCGGGGGAGCATGCCCCCGTACCCCTCTACCTGAACTGAGTGCCGTTGGTGCCCTTAAAAAAATGTGGGTCAGCTACTTTCTGTTCTATAACTATTTGGGTATTCATTACTTTAACATCACCTCGCATGGTGTCCCCACTTGCTGTTCTTCCATGTTTTAGTGTCCCCACTTGCTGTTCTTCCATGTTTAAGTGGCCCTACTTGCTGTTCTTCCATGTTTAAGTGCCCAGATTTGCTGTTCTTCCATGTTTAAGTGCCCCCACTTGCTGTTCTCCCATGTTTTAGTGCCCCCACTTGCTGATCTTCTATGTTTTAGTGCCCCACTTGCTGTTCTTCCATGTTTTAGTGTCCCCACTTGCTGTTCTTCCATGTTTAAGTGCCCCCACTTGCTGTTCTTCCATGTTTTAGTGTCCCCACTTACTGTTCTTCCATGTTTTAGTGCCCCCACTTGCTGTTCTTCCATGTTTAAGTGCTCCGATCACCTTGTGTCATGTTTTGAGAGAATCTCGAAATAACAATCTGATGGTCATGTGACCGATTTGGCATAACAAGTTAGCCCCTAGATTGGCTTGCGCTTCAATCTACCAAGTGATGTGTTCAGGAAAGTTGAAAATGTTCTAAAATATGGGTGTAAAAAATGTCTATAATCTGGTCTATAATCTGGTGTAAAATGCTCTTAAAATGCACTATTTACAATCTAAAATTCAAAACATTTTCTGGGGGAGCATACCCCCGTACCCCTCTAGCTAAACCGAGTGCCGTTGGTGCCCTTAGAAAATGTGGGTCAGCTACTTTCTGTTCTATAACTATTTGGGTATTCATTACTTTAACATCACCTCGCATGGTGCCCCCACTTGCTGTTCTTCCATGTTTTAGTGCCCCCACTTGCTGTTCTTCCATGTTTTAGTGTCCCCACTTGCTGTTCTTCCATGTTTTAGTGCCCCCACTTGCTGTTCTTCAATGTTTTAGAGCCCCCACTTGCTGTTCTTCCATGTTTAAGTGCCCCACTTGCTGTTCTTCCATGTTTTAGTGTCCCCACTTGCTGTTCTTCCATGTTTTAGTGCCCCCACTTGCTGTTCTTCCATGTTTAAGTGCCCCGATCACCTTGTGTCATGTTATAAGAGAATCTTGAAATAACAATCTGATGGTTCATGTGACCGATTTGGCATAACCAGGAAGCCCCTATATTGGCTTGCGCTTCAATCTACCAAGTGATGTGTTCAGGAAAGTTGAAAATGTTCTAAAATATGGGTGTATAAAATGTCTATAATCTGGTCTATAATCTGGTGTAAAATGCTCTTAAAATGCGCTATTTACAATCTAAAATTCAAATTTTTTCCGGGGAGCATGCCCCGCACCCCTCTTTGAGTGCCGTTGGTGCCCTTAAAAAAATGTGGGTCAGCTACTTTCTGTTCTATAACTATTTGGGTATTCATTACTTTAACATCACCTCGCATGGTGTCCCCACTTGCTGATCTATGTTTTAGTGCCCCACTTGCTGTTCTTCCATGTTTTAGTGTCCCCACTTGCTGTTCTTCCATGTTTAAATGCCCCCACTTGCTGTTCTTCCATGTTTTAGTGTCCCCACTTGCTGTTCTTCCATGTTTTAGTGCCCCCACTTGCTGTTCTTCCATGTTTTAGTGTCCCCACTTGCTGTTCTTCCATGTTTTAATGCCCCCACTTGCTGTTCTTCCATGTTTAAGTGCTCCGATCACCTTGTGTCATGTTTTGAGAGAATCTCGAAATAACAATCTGATGGTCATGTGACCGATTTGGCATAACCAGTTAGCCCCTAGATTGGCTTCCCTCAATCTACCAAGTGATTGTTCAGGAAAGTTGAAAATGTTCCCCCAAATGTCTATAATCTGGTCTATAATCTGGTGTAAAATTGAAAATGCACTATTTACAATCTAAAATTCAAAACATTTTCTGGGGAGCATACCCCGTAAAAAACCGAGTGTTGGTGCCCTTATAAATGTGGGTCAGCTACTTTCTGTTCTATAACTATTTGGGTATTCATTACTTTAACATCACCTTTTATGGTGCCCCCACTTGCTGTTCTTCCATGTTTTAGTGCCCCCACTTGCTGTTCTTCCATGTTTTAGTGCCCCCACTTGCTGTTCTTCCATGTTTAAGTGCTCCGATTTGTTCATGTTATGAGAGAATCTCAAAAAACAATCTGATGGTCATGTGACAGATTCCCCAAGATTGGCTTGTTCAATCTACCAAATGTCTTTCTATAATCTGGTCTATAATCTTTTGTAAAATGTTAAAATGCACTATTTACAATTAAAATTAAAAAGTTCTCTTTAATAACTCTTTGGGTATTCATTACTTTAACATCACCTTGCCCCCCACTTGCTGTTCTTCCATGTTTAAGTGCCTCCACATGTTGTTCTTCCATGTTTAAGTGCCCCCACTTGCTGTTCTTCCATGTTTAAGTGCCCCCACTTGCTGTTCTTCCATGTTTTAGTGCCCCCCACTTGCTGTTTTCCATTTATTAGTGCTCCCACTAGCTGTTCTTCCATGTTTAAGTGCCCCCACTTGCTGTTCTTCTATGTTTAAGTACCTCCCACTTGCTGTTCTTCCATGTTTAAGTGCCCCTACTCGCTGTTCTTCCATGTTTTAGTGCCCTCACTTCTTGTTCTTCCATGGTTTAGTGTCCCCACTTGGTGATCTATGTTTTAGTGCCCCACTTGCTGTTCTTCCATGGTTTAGTGCTCCCCCTTGCTATTCTTCCATGTGCCCCCACTTTCTGTTCTTCCATGTTTTAGTGCCCTCACTTCCTGTTCTTCCATGTTTTATGTTCTTGCTGTTCTTCCATGTTTAATGTTCTTCCATGTTTAAGTGCCCCCCACTTGCTGTTCTTCCATGTTTTAGTGCCCCCACTTGCTGTTTTTCCATGTTTATAAAAAAAATTGCTGTTCTTCCATGTTTTAGTGCCCCACTTGATGTTCTTCCATGTTTAAATGCCCCAACTTGCTGTTCTTCCATGTTTATGTGCTCCGATCTTGTGTCATGTTTTGAGAGAATCTCAAAAAACAATGTTCTTCCATGTTTTTGGCATAACCCCCCCCCTAGATTGGCTTGTTCTTCCATGTTTGTCTATAATCCCCCTATAATCTGGTGTAAAATGCTTTAAAATGCACTATTTACAATTAAAATTCAAAAAAATTCTTTAATAACTCTTTGGGTATTCATTACTTACTTCAACATCCACTTGTGTTCTTCCATGTTTTAGTGCCCCCACTTGCTGTTCTTCCATGTTTAAGTGCCCCCACTGCTCCCCCATGTTTACTTGCTGTTCTTCCATGTTTAAGTGCCCCCACTTGCTGTTCTTCCATGTTTAAGTGCCCCCACTTGCTGTTCTTCCATGTTTTAGTGTCCCCACACTGCTGTTCTTCCATGTTTTAGTGCCCCCACTTCTTGTTCTTCCATGGTTTAGTGTCCCCACTTGGTGATCTATGTTTTAGTGCCCCACTTGCTGTTCTTCCATGTTTTAGTGCCCTCACTTCCTGTTCCTCCATGTTTAAGTGCCCCCAATTGCTGTTCTTATCATGTTTAAGTGCCCCCACTTGCTGTTCTTCCATGTTTTAGTGCCCTCACTTCCTGTTCTTCCATGTTTAAGTGCCCCCAATTGCTGTTCTTCCATGTTTAAGTGCCCCCACTTGCTGTTCTTCCATGTTTGAGTCCCCCCACTTGATGTTCTTCCATGTTTAAGTGCCCGCACTTTCTGATCGTCTATGTTTTAGTGCCCCACTTGCTGTTCTTCCATGTTTTAGTGCCCCCACTTGCTGTTCTTCCATGTTTAAGTGCCCCCACTTGCTGTTCTTCCATGTTTTAGTGTCCCCACTTGCTGTTCTTCCATGTTTTAGTGCCCCCACTTGCTGTTCTTCCATGTTTCCACTATTTACATCTAAAATTTAAAAAAAAATTCTCTTTAATAACTCTTTGGGTATTCATTACTTCAACATCACCTTGCATGGTGCCCCCACTTGCTGTTCTTCCATGTTTAAGTGCCCCCACTTGCTGTTCTTCCATGTTTTAGTGCCCCCCACTTGCTGTTTTCCATTTATTAGTGCTCCCACTAGCTGTTCTTCCATGTTTAGTGCCCCCACTTGCTGTTCTTCCATGTTTAAGTGTCCCCACTTGCTGTTCTTCCATGTTTTAGTGCCCCCCACTTGCTGTTTTCCATTTATTAGTGCTCCCACTAGCTGTTCTTCCATGTTTAGTGCCCCCACTTGCTGTTCTTCTATGTTTAAGTGCCCCCACTTGCTGTTCTTCAATGTTTAAGTACCCCCCACTTGCTGTTCTTCCATGTTTAAGTGCCCCCACTCGCTGTTCTTCCATGTTTTAGTGTCCCCACTTGCTGTTCTTCCATGTTTTAGTGCCCTCACTTCTTGTTCTTCCATGGTTTAGTGTCCCCACTTGGTGATCTATGTTTTAGTGCCCCACTTGCTGTTCTTCCATGGTTTAGTGCTCTTACTTGCTATTCTTCCATGTTTTAGTGCCCCCACTTGCTGTTCTTCCATGTTTTAGTGCCCTCACTTCCTGTTCTTCCATATTTAAATGCCCCCACTTGCTGTTCTTCCATGTTTTAGTGCCCTCACTTCCTGTTCTTCCATGTTTAAGTGCCCCCAATTGCTGTTCTTCCATGTTAAAGTGCCCCCACTTACTGTTCTTCCATGTTTAAGTGCCCCCACTTGATGTTCTTCCAGGTTTAAGTGCCCCCACTTTCTGATCTTCTATGTTTTAGTGCCCCACTTGCTGTTCTTCCATGTTTTAGTGCCCCCACTTGCTGTTCTTCCATGTTTAAGTGCCTCCACTTGCTGTTCTTCCATTGTTTTAGTGCCCCCACTTGATGTTCTTCCATGTTTAAGTGCCCCCACTTTCTGATCTTCTATGTTTTAGTGCCCCACTTGCTATTCTTCCATGTTTTAGAGCCCCCAATTGCTGTTCTTCCATGTTTTAGTGCCCCACTTGCTGTTCTTCCATGTTTTAGTGCCCCCACTTGCTGTTCTTCCATGTTTTAGTGCCCCCACTTGCTGTTTTTCCATGTTTTAGTGTCCCCATTTGCTGTTCTTCCATGTTTTAGTGCCCCCACTTGCTGTTCTTCCATGTTTAAGTGCTCCGATCACCTTGTGTCATGTTATGAGAGAATCTCAAAAAACAATCTGATGGTCATGTGACAGATTTGGCATAACCAGTTAGCCCCTAGATTGGCTTGCGCTTCAATCTAACAAATGTCTACAAAATGTCTATAATCTGGTCTATAATCTGGTGTAAAATGCTCTTAAAATGTACTATTTACAATCTAAAATTCAAAAAAAATTTCTGGGGGAGCATGCCCCCATACCCCAACTTTCAACTTTTGTCAACTTCATGACACCCCCCCTCCAACCACATGACTCACACCTACCCACCCTCAATCAACTATGGCTGCGATGTAAATTTCATGACATCGTCACCCCAAGTCCTACCTCCTCATATAACCATCCATGGTAGACCATATCTAAAATATGCCTTATTGAAATTGAATGTGTGCAGCTTTGTCAGGTCATGTCATACATCAATTGTGTGTCATGAGTAATATATAATCATGATAATGTGATTTATAAACAAACATTCGAACAAATACATATGATTTATTTAACATGTGAATTATAAACAAACATTCAAACAAATACAAAGCATTTATTTAACATGTGAATTATGAACAAACATTCGAACAAATAGAGAGCATTTATTTAACATGTGATTTATAAACAAACGTTCTAACAAATACTATCTTCATAAAGATACAAAGCACTGATTTTTACATCATTAAACATGTTCATTGTGTTGATGTGTAGGTTGAGTCATTCCTTTAGTTCACAACATGTTTTTACTTACAAAAATCATTGACAGTCTCGTCAACTGCTGTTGACATCCTTGGAATGACCATCTGTGCATGTCAGGCAATCAATCTTCCTGGCCGCTGCTGAGAAGTGGGTCATAGACTCGCGAGAACTGGTGGGCTCCCCCGGTTTATCTCAACATCAGAACCATCGGGCAGGTTTAATATGAACTGGGATGAGGGGCCCACCAACGCTCGCGAGTCTATGACCCACTTCTCAGCAGCGGCCGGGAAGATTGATTGCCTGACATGCACAGATGGTCATTCCGAGGATGTCAACAGCAGTTGATGAAACTGTCAATGATATTGGTAAGTAAAGACATGTTGTGAAATAATGAAATGACTCTAACCATCTATTTGACTCATTTACTCTAATGCCAGAAGTGGCACAAAGTGGTTTGGTGCATGTCCCTGCCCACGTGTTGAGGTCCACTGGATGTGGATTGTTTTCTCTGGTGTCTCTGTATCTTTCCTATTAATGGGATGAAATGCTCGAGCCATATCTTGTACCAGAAAATCAGCCATATCTGTTGGATAGTATGCCTTAATGGTACATCCAAGCACTGAAGCAGCCTGGTGGATCTGCCATACGCCACAGTATGAACCATTATGTGTCAATGCCAAGACTTCTTTTTCATACAGCTCCTTTATTTCATCATCATTTAGTTGTCCATGTTGCTCTCCTCCATTATAAGAACTGCTGTATGTTGCATACGCAAGGGGAGGTTCTGTGAAGAATGAGCATTGGCGCCTTTCTGGAGATTACTATTATTAAGGTAACTAGCTGCATTCAGAACTGCCTCAATGACCATTCTGACCCTAATCTCGAGATGGCCCTGCTGCCCCAAACCAATGCTTGTTGCTATTGCTCGAGGAAAGCAATTGCCGTCAATGTCAGTAACGATTGGGGGGAAAAGATTTTCTGGCTTATTAACATCTACTTCCAGTGCAAGTTGGTCAATGTGATTTGGTGGCATTGTCACAGAATCCCAACTTTGAAGAGGTGGTACAACTACACTGTTGACCACTCTTTGGAGCTCACCATAAGTAGACGTCTTAAGCTGTGATAAGATGGTCTCAAAATCAATTACTGTTGCTTGTATACTTTCATCCATTGAAATGTCACCGCTGACAGTCTCTTCAGGCTCATGGGGCTCATTACAGTGCACTTTGTGTGCAATCATTGCGGATATGGTAGGATGGTACTTGTTGCATTTCGAACACGTCCTTTTCTTTATCACTGTCTGCCCTTTGTTGTCAACTTTTTGCAGAGAGGGGCAATAGTGGTCAAAGCATGATGCTGGGGTTATTTGATTTAAGTGAAGAGCATGGAACAGTGAATGGTAGTGTCCATTATCTGGGTCAACCTTTAGACCATCTACAGTAGTTGATAAAGGAATCGGTGGTGGGAGGAATCGTTGAGGAAAAAAAATCTGCATAATTGGTCCTGAAAGGTCTACAGCAGGTGTGGTCTTGACATTGATTATCTGAAGCATGTACTGCGATTGACACACGTGAACTTTTTTCCATGCCTCAGATTGATCAAACCTGACAGCTCCTCGTTCTCTCTGTGGTGGCTCAACATATTTTGCAACAACAGCATGCCCATCTCCGACCATATTTCCGCAAGAATCTCCCCAGCAGCCTTGAAGTTCTGCTTTTCAATAATAACATTTTTGTCTTGTGACTTCCATCGAGATGAGATCCGAAAGTGTCAAATGGAAGAATAACACTGGCAACATCTTTAGAAAGGGGGCCATCCTACGTTCCACTTGATTGTATGCACTGTGGCCTGGTGCATGAGTGAAGACAAACACACAATCTAGATTGTATTTCAGGAAGTGCTTTGTCCATGCAGCAAGTGTTTGTGTACCCCTTGGTGCCTCATCGGGGCCTCCATCAACTGATACAAAGACAAGGGGCTTAACTTCATGGCCTTTAAGGCATGCACCTTTGAATTCTTCTAGTTGTACCAAAGTATCAAAATCTTCCAAGTGTGATCCTGCACAACTCTTATCATGCTTACCACTTCGTATACCAATGTATGTTGGGCCACTATACCCAATTTGGTCATGTTTCTTTAAACATGCTGCATACACACTTGGTATTAGCTTATGGCGTTCTCCAATTGGAAAGTCATGATCAGGAAGTGAAACTTTATACTCCAAATGCATAAGAATAGCTGTTTGCTTCTTTGATATCGGCAGCCCAAAGGGGGACACGTGCCTTGTCATCCTGGGACAGAAAAAACACATTTTCACCAGAGAAAAGAGATGCTAATTCATGAGCAAACTTTACTGAAGCAGTTGCAAAATGAGCATCAGCATGCTTTTTACGAAGATCACTTTGGGGACGGCATAAACTGACAGGGACAGTATGAACATGTCTCTTGCCATCGCGATGTGAGGTATTTGCTGGAACAAGTCGATAATATGCTGATGTGCGGCTTAATGTATATCCTTTTTCTTCTAGCTTTGCCTTTAAACCATCCAAACTGTTTACTGATTTAAAAAGCTCTGTTCTTCTCCTCTCATCAGCACCAGCATCTGGAACCACTATAGACAATATTGCTTCATGCAGACCAGGCATGGACTCTTCTAATGGTGGTCTTCCTCGTTCTTCTCTTGTCTCCAGCTTTGTCAATTTGGAAGCCACTTCAGGGTGTTCCTCTTTTAATTCCTTTAAAACATTTGCCTTCCTGGCCCTTGTTTTTTGCTGACTTTTCCTTTCTATTTCTCTTCGTTTGAGTGTCTTTTCTGTTTCAATTTTTTCTTGCTCTAACATCTTTAAACTTTTTTTTGTTCTCCACAGTCAAACCCACGGTTAACTGCAAATGAGCAAAGCCTGCAATTTGCTTGTTTAAATCATCAAGTTTTGCATTCAACTTATCTTGAGCTGGTGTGTTGTAGCTGGTGCGTTGTGGCTGAGAATCACTGCAACTTGACTCACTTGGCTCTGGTTCCTGCTTACTACATGTAACAGTGTTACTGATTGACTTGTGTTTGTTATCTTCAGCATTATCATCTTTCTTCTTGGCAACTTTTGCCCACCACCCAGTAAGTTTTGCTTTTGAACATGATGCCTTTTGCTGGAGTTCTGCAAGTACACTATCATAGTCTCTCTCACCACTTTTCACCTTCTTCCATAACTCAACGGCCTTTTTCTGTACGTCACTTTTCTGATTTTGAGGATATACTTTTAATAATTGTTGATATATTGTTTGAAATTTTGTATTTTTATCCATTGTGATAAGTATTACGTAATACACTGAATCACTAAAAAGCACGTGGTCATGGTGTTTGAAATAGGCCAGCAAATTGAATAAGAAACAGTTGAGTTCTTCATTACTTTAAAATTATTTTGTTACTTTGTTTTGAATGACAAATTTATATATGAACCATTATGAACCACAAAGTTTCTTTCATATATGTGGTAACTAAGATGACCAAACTGGCTTAAATCACCGGTTCAAGCTATATTCCCTATGATTTATATGATATCACAATGTCCTCAGTCTATTCCTCTACAAATGTTGCCAGTGTAACTGTTCAAGTATATATTTAGTACTAAATTGGTAACTTTACAAGAGAAGTAAAGATACAAAGCTAAGTTAGTACAGTACAAAATTGGTGCCCCCCCCACACACACACACAGACACACACATTTTCACTACTTTTCGGGAACACCCCCCCCCGCCCCGTCGTCAACTTTCGTCAAGTTTTACCGACACCCCCCGTCAACTTTCGTCAACTTCTCCCTCCCCCCCCCCCCCCGTCAACTTTCGTCAACTTTTGCTGACCCCCCCCTTCAGGGTTGGGCTACTTTCTGTTCTATAACTATTTGGTTATTCATTACTTTAACATCACCTTGCATGGTGTCCCCACTTGCTGTTCTTCCATGTTTTAGTGCCCCCACTTGCTGTTCTTCCATGTTTTAGTGCCCTCACTTCCTGTTCTTCCATGTTTAAGTGCCCCCACTTGCTGTTTTCCATATTTTAGTGCCCCCAGTTGCTGTTCTTCCATGTTTAAGTGCCCCCACTTGCTGTTTTTCCAAGTTTAAGTGCCACCACTTGCTGTTCTTCCATGTTTAAGTGCCCCCACTTGCTGTTCTTCCATGTTTTAGTGCCCTCACTTCCTGTTCTTCCATGTTTAAGTGCCCCCACTTGCTGTTTTCCACGTTTTAGTGCCCCCACTTGCTTTTCTTCCATGTTTTAGTGCCCCCACTTGCTGTTCTCCCATGTTTTAGTGCCCCCACTTGCTGTTCTTCCATGTTTTAGTGCCCCCACTTGCTGTTCTTCCATGTTTAAGTGCCCCTCTTGCTGTTCTTCCATTTTTTAGTAACCTCACTTCCTGTTCTTCCATGTTTAAGTGCCCCCACTTGCCCCTAGATTGGCTTGCACTTCAATCTACCAAGTGATGTGTTCAGGAAAGTTGAAAATGTTCTAAAATATGGGTGCATAAAATGTCTATAATCTGGTCTATAATCTGGTGTAAAATGCTCTTAAAATGCACTATTTACAATCTAAAATTCAAAAAATTTCTGGGGGAGCATGCCCGCGGACCCTTCTAGCTAAACCGATTGCCGTTGGTGCTCGAGTCGGCCCGCTCTGCCGGTCGATTGCCCCTCCCCCATCTGCACTCATACTGAAAATTATGTGCCCCCACTTTTCAATTCCCTGCTACGGACCTGATCATAGGTTTTCAAGGGATCATATTGGTCTTTTGGTTTCACCAGAGATGTCCTTAAAGTGTTAAAGGGTTTGTTGTTCCTGTAGATTTTAAAGACTTTGAAGACACTTTTCAGGTATGGTAGTTGTATTGTTGTCTGCTTTCACTTGTTGAACTATCTGAATCCTTCGTCTTCTCTTTCTTCTTAGGGACCTTAAAAGACCATGGTTTGCAGCCGTCTACAGAAAGTACTTGTTTGATACAGTTCACCTCTGCTTGTTTGTCCGTTGCATTAGTCACTAAGTTCTTGGCTTTTTTCAGAACAGTACACACAACCAAACTCACTTGTGTTCCAACTGGTGGGTGCTGTCTCGGTTTAAGTATTAGTCAGTGTGAATTGGTTACCTGTAAACTGTAATTTTGGACCTACCATAATTTGTGTTATGTATACTAGTATCTAAGAAGTGTCTGCTGCTGCTCTCCTTCAAGAGTGACTATTAGGTTCATTGGTAATACAGTGAAGATGACATAATGGAATCAGACCAATGGAATAAGTGATTTCGTAAATTGTGAGTGATGTCACCAGCTTAGAGGTCAATTGTGATAATATGTGTATTGCGCACGATTTTTCTATACAGTATATAGTAAAACTCGAGACAAAAATGCTTAAATAACTTTGTTAACCATAGTCTTAAAAATAGTCTTAAAAATTTAAGTCACCACTTGTAATAAGGTGTAAGAATGCCCAGCTAAAAGAAGAAATTAATTTGGCATTAAACAGCACCTGAAAAAGCTTCTCTAAATCCTATGTAAAAATGTAAACAAAAAAGAGAGGGTTTAAGAACAGTTATGCAAGCAGAATTGATCTCTTTTGCCTTCAAATATTGACTACTACACTTGCTTTACAATAGATGACTTAATATTATTCAATTCCCAAGAGAATTAACTAATTAATTAACTACTTTTTTTATTGGTATCTCTGTCAGAATTTCCTGGTCTGTAATTGACAGATGCTAATGGAACAGATTTCACACATCTCAGACTTTCAACTAATATTTGACAAACTTATAATTGTTGGATTTTTTTATTTCTTGGTGTCAAATCAATTGCATATTATTCTTTTGTCATTCAGAATTGGTTTGAAAGGGGATAGTTTTGATGCAACTGCATATTTGTTGATTTCCTGGGCTTACCCCTTTTTCATTCAATGCACTATCGCAAATCACCCATCCATAACGCAAACTTATCACCATTTTTATCTGATCTAGCGAAGTCACTTCTATTTACAAAATGGCTTATTACTAAACAGTTCTTTTCTTCTATTACTTTAAAATTTTCCACTGTTAGATCTGCTTTTGCTAATAAGACTGTCAACTGCATTGGTGCTACTTGTATCTGGCGATAAGACACAAAATACCGGTAGGTGATCTCTAACCAGAATCTTCCGAAAGGTTAACCAGCTGGTCCACATTTAGTTCACAGGCCATCCCTTCCCACTGACCAAGCTACTTTGTTGTATATGAGGAATTCCACCCCTATATGACACAGCACCAGTGAACATAGGTACAACAACATCTGCGCATTCATTAGTTGAAGCAAAAATATTCGCCGAAGCGTACACAAAAGTTCATAAAAAGTAAGTTTCTGTGACACAAACAATATATTTGCTTATATGAATTATGAATGCAGAAACTATCAAACTATTTCTGAACATCATATGTTTTATATTTTAAACAGAATAATAAAGTTCAAAATACATCTTGAGCTTTAAAGCAATTGCTCTTGCCTTGTTCACAACAAATGATGACGTGATAGGTCGTCACTGTTGTGAACATTACTAAAACCAGAGCACGGTGCCGAAAGCTCAAGATGTAATTTGAACTTTATTATTCTGTTTAAAATATAAACATGACTATCAAATCCAGGATAAGTGAACTTCCATCATACTATTTCTGAACGATTTATTACTTTGATTAGATTTGTCTTGTGTCATGAGATTACATTGTCATGACACCAATTTTATTCCACTTCCTTTTGGTTCATACCAAATCTTTTCCTCAGACACTTAGTTTGAATAATGAACACATTTCCAGAAATGTCATCGTTTTGAAATTTTAGATTTACAAATATACTCATTTTGATTATGTAAAGCCAAATAAAAATGTAAAGAGTAATTTGTATAGTTGGCAGTTGGGAGTCTTGGGACTGGGAGTCTTGATTTAGACTTGATTTAGACCTAAATCATTTAAGAAAAGCAAACCTTGAATTGGCCCTGAAAATCTAAATGCATTGGAAATGAAAAACAACATTGATGCTCATCCACTGATTGGATATGAAACTTGACCTAATATAGGAATTAATTATTTAAATGTTTCCAAATTGTTGAAATTCTGTAAGTGTGTGCATCATCTGATTTATGTAGGATGACAAAAGTCATTTTAATGTGAATCATTTCCAATAATTTTCAAAATAGTGCCTTAGGGAAAAAGGATTTTGTCGGCCAAACAGTACTGGAATAAACTTGGTGTTTGGACAATAGTAATAAATAAGTTCCGTGTGAGATTTCTGACATAAAAATGTCTTGTCTAAACATTGAAGCTACTACTGACAATATTACTGATGCATTTTGATATGTCTGTAAGGAATTCTAGATATTGATGGTGTGTGTATAAATAATATTAAAATCGACATGTAAAGTCTTAATCATGAAGCTAGAACATGTCATGTGAACACAAAGAGATCAAAAATGTCTAACTGTATTTTCTTAAAATACATACCCTAGGACTTCTTTAAAAAAATTGCAAACAATGTAAACAGTGTAGAGTTAACCACCCAGTCAATTTTAGTCCAGATGTTTTATTATCTTCAACTTTGTATGGATTGATAATAGAATCATGATTCTGGTATCTAGATATAGGTTTGTGGGGTCGAAGAATCTGAATATTAGTTGGGAGGGAATTCATAATACATGTATAACAATTGTGCACTTGTTGATGACTTTTTTGCGCAGTAACCAATCACTATGGGTCTAATCTGAAAGCATTAACATGTGTAAGTTTTTAGGTCACCTGAGTAATTACTCAGGTGACCTATTGATATGGGTTGGCGTCTGTGGTAGTCCGTAAGTAGATGCGTCGTGCGTTAACATCTTCTTCTCAAGAACTGCTGGGCCAATCTTAACCAAATTTAGTATGTAGCATCTGTAGGGTAAGGAGACAAGAAAGTGTAAATTTCATGACCCCCCCCACCCCAAGGGAAGGTAGTAATTGGGTAAAAAGTGTAAAATTGCTGTATTTCGTAAAATATCTTCTTCTCTACTCCCAGGCATTGATCAGACAAACCAAGTATGTAGTAATAATAACCAAGGAAGGGTCTACCAAAATTGTAAATTTCATGACCCCCCACCCCAAGGGAAGGTAGTAATGGGGTAAAAAGTGTAAAATTGCTGTATTTCTTAAAAAATCTTCTTCTCTACTCCCAGGCATTGATCAGACAAACCAAGTATGTAGTAATAATAACTAAGGAAGGGTCTACCAAAATTGTAAATTTCATGACACCCGGGGCAGGGGTTCATGTGCTAAGGTGTGGCCATAATGAGTCATATAGTGAAAATGCATTATTTCTTTTTAAAAAATTTCCTCCTCCCAGGTATGGATCAGACAAACTGTGTATAAAGTAATGATGATCAAGGTAGTGTATAATACCTTCCCTTGGGGTGGGGGGTCATGAAATTTACAGGGTTATTTAAGTGAGTTCTTCATTGGACTTATGACTCCAAGTCAGGTGAAGACTATAACACATAGCATTTGGTAGGAGTCATTAGTCTAATGAATTAATTAGATATGATAATATATTCTCAAGTCTCAAACAACGTTTTGAGCTTTTTGTTCAGAAGACCTGTTCTAGGCAGTAAAAATGTTTTTGATACTAATTCTCAAAGTTTATGCTCTAATTTACAGTGATAGCTTTGTTGTGTGGCCCAAATTCCCAGGAGGTTTTACTCTTGGAGAATTGTGTGTGGATGTCAAAGGGCAGACTTCGTTGTCTTCAAATTGTTTGATTCTACTGGCAAGGACCATACATATGATGTAAGATTATGCATATTATACCTCAGTTTCATATCCAAGATAATATTAAGATTTTTGTGAATTAATCAATTAACCTGTTAAATCTATGATGATGTGATTATATAATGGATTCCAGATGCTACTCTCTATGCATCCCTTCAGCCATAACTATGTTAGATGCCAGTCACACAAATCTTCCTCTATGGTGTCTCCCCAGCCTCTAATTCTCCCTTCGATGAACTTTCCCTCTACTACCTTCCATAACAATCGACTCACATCTGTAAGTCAAGACTGGCATTGATGAATTGTCTTGCCCACCAAATTCTCCGATGTCTTGTCACACTGCTCATTTCTCTTATGCCCAGTCTATCTTACAGGGATGTTGCTCTGATATGATCATTCGTCTTTACATAACAAATCCATTTCCCCATTCTATCATTCCGTTGCAAAAATCTCCGCCAATATCCACGCTGATTGGTGCAGAGCAAATGCCTACCAGCATGCTCAATTATACGATTGACTGCACGCTCCGGTGATTTACTGCGTGCTGATGATGTTATACAAGACACCACCACACCATGGCTCTAGTCTAAACTAGACTAGTACCGTCACATTTTCTATACAGCCGCTAACGTCGCATGATGATGGTCAAATTGGCAATGAGAACGTTATGATATGATTTATTTTGAAATAAAAATGAATCATACACTCGTTTAGTGTGGATTCTAGTCATGATAGAATGGTATAGTATTTGACCACTTTCGATTGTCGTGTCAATTGTAAAATTGAGCATGCTGACGTCTGATTTACCCGAGGGTAAATCAGACACCAGCATGCTCAATTTCATAAAAGGAGAAAGTATCAATTTGACACTCAATCTCGTTGTCAAATCTACATTGTCTACTGATTTTCACTATGCACTTGCGATCACAACATATACACAGGCAGTGTGAATGCATCCACATGTGTGCAGAGCAAATGCCCTATTTGTGAACCACGCCTGCTACTGAAGTTCCCCATTTTTTTTACTAATCAGTCTACTCATAAAATGTTCTAATGCTATGCTAATAGTATTGCTAAGAGAGCATATAGTGCCCAAGGTGTCTAGCTGATGTCCATCAATTATCAAGTGCTGGCTAGGGCATCCATTATTGGGCCTGGAAAATTGTTGAAATGCATCAACTTTGGGGACATCTGTATTCAGAGTCATCCACCACTTTACCTCTGATTGTGCTAAATGCTTGATTACCTCTGATTTTGTTAATGTATGCAGTGCGAGTACGCCTGGCAGAATACTGAATTGCAGCCTACACATTTTCTCCAAACACTGCATGGCCATTGACTGTCCTGATTCAACTAGAATGTCTAGATCTTTAACAAGAAACTTAAATTTATGTGGTAGTAAAATACTTTCATAACATGATTGGGAGATATGTTAGAGCGTATTCACATTTACACCTGTCAATGTTATGATGTTCGACTGTAACACACCACATGTCATTGGTAATAAATGCATAGGTGCACTGTTCTAATATAACTGTGGTTCACATATTAATCCAGATTGAAACACCTTGTGTACAAATGCCTTGTTCTCATGTAGACCATAATCATGTGATTACACTCAATGTGTTGATTGTCATGTACTCCCGTCTGACGCTAGTATATAAGCTCGCAGACGAAAGGTACCATTGTATTATTATTATGAAGCTGTACTAATTCGAGGGGTATAAAGTGTATGACAGTATTTCTAATAGGTCATATAGCTATCTTTGTATGTGTGTGTAAGAACCTTTATATCGTTATGCGTAAATGGATATATGTTGTGAATGGATATGAATAAAAGTGACTAAAGTTATCTGACGTTCTGTGACTCGGCACATTCTCTACATACAATACACGTTCATCTACGGCCACGGACATGCAACAGTCACCGCATAACAGAAAATGTTTTATTGACTTGTTTGATGAGCAAAGCCACATTGCTGTTTCTGCCATATATCACGCCTTGTGCAGAATTGTGCTGCTAAAGCGAAGTGAGGAAAAGTTTGTTTTGTAAAAATCATGTCATTTTGCTGTGTTCCTAGCACTTTGCAACATTTCATATACTGCTGCCCAAACTCCAATGTATGTGTTTAAATATGTAAACATTATTAACTCTGAATTAAAATGTTTGTGGCGCACTTAGCTTGTTAAAAAGGACATCATATGCAGCCCAAACACAATCCTACTGCCACTGCAAGAATTATTTTTTGATATTTATTGCACACTCCTACAAAAGGCCATTTGTGACTGAGGTGTTCGATGCATGTTTTAATTTTTTCATGCTTTTACAGGTTATAAGTTTAGTTATCATCTTTTATGAGATATGTTGTTACCATTAATATGTGCAGATCACATATAAATGCATAATGTAGATCATATATAATTTTAACCTTTAGTTATTAAACCACGGTGTCTCAATTTAAATATTTGATTTGGAATATTTGTTGTAGGTGTCTGGAATAGGAAAATCTAGGGTGTGCTTACCACCCGCATACAGAATTACCCCAATTTATCTTCAAGATCCAAATCTTATTTGAATGCTCAGGAGATGACAATGCCAACATAACAATCTCAGATGTAAGAGTCACAAAGTGTGAGCAAGGTAAAATATTTACTTTTACATTTTCTATACTGTGCGGGTCCAATTATGTGGTTTTACATTACATGCAATTGAAAATCTGGATTATATAGACATTCCCTTCAATCCTATTAGTAATACTCAATGTATGTAGTGATTTAGATATAAGATACTGATCCATTTAAGATTCATAGTATTTGTAAAAAAAAGACAATTGGGGGTTAATAAAGCTAACAGTTGCGTTATTTGTTTTTAAAATCTATCCCTAAAAATGAAATTTTTTTTTTTCCATTAGTTCATAAAACTAATAATTTTGTTTTTTTACCAGAAAATTTGATATACTATAGTCACGTTTAAGGTTTCGAGTTGAGCATAATACATGGTGGTAGGATACACGTAATTTGTTACATATCTTAGTCTTATATTTAGTGGACAACTGACAGGAATAATCAAAGTACTGATAGTACTGAAGCCGGGCTTAAATAGAAGTAGTTGATTTGTCCCTTGTTACCTTACAATAAGATAATACATAGTGTCATATAGAAACTGTTCTTGTTTGTAATAAAACATGTTGCCAGCTCTTGTTCACAACACCACATAACATAATGCAACCTTCATCGCCTCCTTTAACTCCAGTGTAGATATATTTATGTCACCCTGTATACAGTACTCATGCCGGCATGGGTTTTCCTCAACACACAGATGGTTTTAACTGTGGTTTTAACTTTGAGACTTCATTCCTCAGCCGTTGTTTGATGAATTTAAACGGGACAAATTGCAAATTGTCCGGCTTGATTAGCCCTTTCAGCTACGTATAGTTTATGTGTCTTGCACCTGAAATGGCAATACTACGAGCCCGAAATGCACCTGATATTAATCCGCCAGTGGGTACTAAATAGCAGGGTGCCGTATATGATTGCCTTATGCGGTCAACTTCCGGAAAGTGAAAGGGCTTAGACCACTAAATGGATATTCAGTTGTAAGATCTATAAACAACATAATAACCAAGCCCCATCTGCTTTGTTTAGCTTTGAGTGTTGGCAAAAAAATCTTTTTCTTCTTCAGTAGAGTATTCAATTTCCTGTAGCTGAGGATAAAAATTATATGGGCATATCCACCTTCCCAGAGCTCTGGCAGCCATTGAAGAGACATACCTCCTGAAATCCTCTCTAGTCTAGCCCGATTCTACATTTATACATGACTGACAACAACTGACCATTCACACTAAATTATTCAAATAATTTTAAAGTAAAACGACTGGTTTGGCACCTATGTAGTCTTAGCTTAATTTTTTCACCATATCTATAATCAGTAAATAATCGGAACCACGCCCCCTTTTCATTTAATATGACATTTTCAGGTACACCCGAATGTTTGGACTGAATTTTTGCTGATTTTGCATTAATTTGGTGGTCAGAGCCCTAATTAGGTAGATGATGAATATCAAATTTTGCTTAAATACATATTTATGACAATTGCAACATGGCCAAAACATGCTATACCACTCAAACTTTGATTTCTTTGCAGAATTCAAACAATCAAAACTTATAGGTTTACAAAATGCGTCACAAGTTCTGCATCATGTCTTATGTTTGAGCGTCCATAAATCACACTTTTTTGCAGTTTAATGTTTCAAAGTTAACATCAATGCTAGTTTAGTATACAAACTTTAAATAACAGCAGAAAAAAATGAAATAAAATTCTTTCTGTTCAAACGGCTGCAGCTCTTGCAGAGATATATTGTTTCCATGTACGTCAACCCAAATCTGTACATTCTAGGCCACGAGGAACAGTGGTTTATGCATTGTTTGTTAATATTGTTTACTCTATGCCTTCATAGTCCCAAACTGTGAAAAAAAATGCAAAGTTTTAGAAGGATATGTTAAACATTGACTTACTTAGAAGCCTACACAGATACCACAAGAGGCATTTTGCACTGGGGTCGAAATCATCAAAATGCCATTTTACCTGTATTATAGCTTTACTTTTGATTGACCTAAAAAGTTTTTTTTCTGAATTGTGTATTGTGATTTGACACTGACAACAGATAAAAACACTAAAAATGAACCCAGCTGCTATTCCATTGCTACAGGAGGGGCACAAACATGGCTTTGTAGCAAAAATTAGCAAAATTTAGATAAAAAATAAAAACTTTGATTTTCAAGGGAAAAGATGTATTTTCAAGGAAAATGACACACATTTTGATTTAGAATCACATAATATGACAAAATAACCAATTTATTGGGCATCTAATATCAGTAGTCTAGATGCTATAAGGGCTCAGACCACTAAATGGATAGTCAATTGTATGATCTATAAACAACATAATAACCAGGCCCCCTCTGCTTTGTTTAGCTTTGAGTGTTGGCAAAAAAATCTTATTTTTTCTTCAGTATAGTATTCAATTTCCTGTTGCTGAGGATAAAAATTATATGGGCATATCCACCTCCCAGAGCTCTGGCAGCCATTGAAGAGACATACCCCTGAAATCCTCTCTAGTCTAGCCCGATTCTACATTTATACATGACTGACAACAACTGACCATTTACACTAAATTATTCAAATAATTTTAAGTAAAATGACTGGTTTAACACCCATGTAGTCTTAGCTTAATTTTTTACCATATCTATTATCAGTAAATAATCGGAACCACATGCCCTTTTCATTTAATATGACATTTCCAGGTGCACCCGATTGTTCAGACCGAATTTTGCTGATTTTGCATTAATTTGGTGCTCAGAGCCTAGAATTGCCTGGCTAAAAATGGTAACACAGTGTCTTGAATGAAAATAAATCTTGTCTCATAAATGCAACATTGAAAATTACACACAAGACAGTTACCAATAGTGTAAACATATAATGTACCTAATTTGTCTTTCAATATCACAGACATAATTAGAATCATCAGAACACAATAAATCAGAAATATTCAAAAGCTGATATAAATTTAAGTACTCTGTCATTCAAAGTATATGCAACTAACACAATTTGTAGGGTGCGTAGCACTTTGGTCTGACAAAATGTGAAGCACTTTTAAACGAGACATACATGTATGGGTATTTTCCAAGAGCAAATATTTCGCTTTTCAAATGTTAGAAATATCACACCATATACAGCCAACTACATTAGATTTTCTTACTTTAAGTAAAAGCCAACTGTCTCTCTCATGTTAAATGGAACATCTGCTTTTGGAAACCTATGTTACGTTGAGGCGAAAATCATCTGATTATATAACTTAACCTTGTGTTTTTAGTTAACAGAATGCTTGTGTTTTAGTTTCAACAAATCTGAATGCAAAATGGATCAATGTGCATGTTCCATGGGTGGTTTTTTACCTAGGAACATTATATGTGTCTGTGTTAAAATTCATAAATTTAGGAAATGTCATACGTCAAGATATATGTAATTGTGCTTACATGCCTTTTACAAAAATATAGCTGTTTATACATGTTAATCATAAATATGGTCTATTTCAGGGGTAAATACATTATATTGGTCAGTATTTGAGTCCCTGTCAGCATGGTGAGAAGTTCCATTGGCATGAGATCATGCATCAAGTCCTGATTAATCAAGACTAACATAACAAATGAATCTCAAACTCAAATGCAGTGTACCAGATTTTAGTCAACAGCAGAAAATTAATTAACAGCAAAAATAGAAAAGAAACAGATAGCACCCACCCAATAAATTCTAGGGCATGAATCAGGCAAAAAAATATTAATTTAAAATGGTATTTTTGCCTTGCTCCAACCTTTCTGGATGTTATTTGCATAATTGATTAAGACTAGAAAAATCGGATTTCACCAGAAGTATGGTTTTGTTTTCTATTCTTAATTTCTTTTTTTTATTTACTTCTATTTTACTTTCCTGTCCTCAGGTATACAGTACTGATATCGTCAGAAGGATACAGTAAAAAATATTGAGGTATGCTACGGTTCCTTATATTTTTCTCATATTTCTTCTCATTGTTTAGCGACTGTTACGAACTAAAAAGACCTTCTGTAGTTTCAGCAAGTTACGACTTTCTTCATAACTTGCCTGAAGTTACGTTTATTCTGATTTTTCGTCATTGTATTATGCATTTTACAAAGGTTCCTATGTTAAAAAAGAATATTTCTAAAAGTTCATGACCATGCCAGCAATTTTTTGACAGATTTTTCGTTTCATTTGGGTGTCTCAACGGCGTCTGCACTTTTCAACCAAACAAGTATGCTCGAAAAAAAAACTGAATATTTTTGAGCCAAAAGGTTTCAGAGAAGGATGCCAATGAGAGAAGAAGTATCAGAAAATGTTCTTATTTTTTAAGTTTTCTGTTTCTTTCGATAATTGTAAGTATTGTAGTTTCAGTGATCGAGCAGTTCCAAGAAAACCGTGATAAAGGCGTAACTTTGTTTCAAATTATTTACAAAATAGTTGGTTTTTCTAACGTTGAATTTCTCTAATTTCGTTACGATTCTGTACATCCTTTTTGGCGGTGACAGTACACTGTAACATTGATTGATGATTATTGTTTCTAGTTGTAAACTATTTTATATTTTATTAGGTACAACAACCACCCTCCATCTACCACAACAACCACTCCATCCACAACGACAACTACTCCATCCACAACCCACAACCACTCCATCCCGACGACAACAACTACTCCTTCTACCACAACCACAACTCCCCTACCACAACAACCACTCCATCCACAACGACAACTGCTCCATCCACCACAACTACAACTCCTCTACCACAACAACCACTCCATCTACAACAACAGGTTTGAATTGAATTTATTTTTATATGACTGTGTAAAGTAATGCATGGATTTGTTGTCGATATTTTTTGTGGGTGTGGCGGTAAAATTAAGGCATTGTCAGCAA
Source organism: Streblospio benedicti (assembly GCA_019095985.1). Taxonomy (NCBI): domain Eukaryota; kingdom Metazoa; phylum Annelida; class Polychaeta; order Spionida; family Spionidae; genus Streblospio; species Streblospio benedicti. The sequence continues at coordinate 972,430 of CM032662.1, forward strand.
CAGTTAAGGTGCAAAGTACCAAAATGGAGTAGTTTGTTTGTAAGGTTTTAGTTAATTTATTTAATGAAATTCTTAATGTGTATGTATCTTAACCTCAGAATTTTTGCTGGCATACATACACCATCCAAGATGTTATATTTTAACTGTCATCAGAAACCCATGAATCCAGTAGCTATGGGTTTCTGCTGTCATCAACGTAGCAAATTGATTGAAGATGTATTCAATTGTTTTTATGGCATTATCATGTAATTCCATGCTGGTATTCAGTCTATGCCTTATGTGAAAATTCTGAGTCAGTCATCCGGGTCGGACAAGTCCTGAAAACTGTCAGTCCAAATGATTTTTAATCAGGCGGAACTTTTTGCTGTGGATGGAAAATATGGCAGGAAAATGCAAGCTCCTACAGACAAGCTTATTATAAAGGGTTTGTGTCATGATTTGCCTCACATTTTGTGTAAAATTATCTGTCAGGACTGACAGACTGAGGATTTGGCATAGACTGGGTATTTGATCAATAGCCAATATTTAACTATAGAAGTTACTATATTGCACAATAAAGAAGTAGCTATATTCATTATGTCATATATGATTGTCACAAAATGTCCTTTCCATCAGAAATCATAATTTCCCAATAATTTCATATCAAAATTATCTCAATTCCTGTGAAAGTGAAAAGAGGATGTTGTGATTCCTGTTTTGAGTATGGTACTGCCATTAAACCTTTGAATTTACCAATGTAAACTGAAAAGTACAATTGTTATTAACGTTTACGTATTCCGGCGCATAAAAAGCCCATGGGCTTACCATCGAAGATGGGCTTAATGTTAGAATATAAGCCCATGGGCCAATAAGTGAGAATAAAAATATTTTCCCTGCCAAAAATCGATGAAAATTGATAGTTATGAGCACCCTGAACCCAGATGAGTCACCAAAGACACGTGAAACAGCATAACACACCTAAAGAAATCCTGTGCTCATATGCTCACATACGGTCATACAATGATCATGCTTTTGGGCGATATTAGAAGCCTCGACACGTTTCACTATTTTCCATCAATGGTTCAGAATGAACATAGATATAAACCTTCAAAGGGAGCTAAATCAATGTTTGAAGATGTATATTTGTGTTAATCTGCATCTAGAATACACCCAAAGTGAGAATTAACAAATAATATATTTTTTCAAAACAAATTTACCGGCATAGTTCTTGAAGCAAAACTTAAACGTGATTCTCTAGGAACTTTCCACAATGCAACCTCGTTTTTAATGCATTAGAAATCAATAGCGGACTCGGACTTCGACTGTTAAATGCTATCCGGTATATCTCCAGTGCGTGAGTATGATTTATAATGGCGAACTTCCGGAGTTCAAATATTTATTAAATTAGGTTTGTACAATGTTACCATGCTATGAAAATTCTTGTGACAATGATGAATATGAAGACAGCATTGCTAGAAAAGATATGAAACTGATAATTACCATTGATGATTTAAGGGAAACATCGTGCACGTTGTCAAAAAGTCAGTACACTCATCATCGCCTCGTAGGTAGACTAGTACCGTGCAGTAACACATAATAACCCATGGTTAAGAAACTTGGTGGGTCTATATAGTCAAAATCCAATGCTTATTCATCGCCAAATAGGGGTGGGCGTAGTATACGAATATACGCCCCTGGGCTTGTAAGGGGAACATTTTTCCATTTTCAAAAGGTCCAAAAGTGCTGTTTTTTCGGTTATAAGCCCATGGGCTTTAATGGCTGAATACAGTATGCCTTGAATACAGTTTTTAATGATAGTATCTACATAGACATTTTATAACTCTATTACCAACACAAGCAAAGCTGATAATTTATTCGATCAGGTTCATGAATGTACGAGACAGTGAATGTATGCATAGAGTTGTCCATGATAGATTAGTTCAGCTCAAAAAGCCAATCAGAATGCATGACATGGGAATAGTGTGATGTAATTCATGCTACTTTTTGTATCAGCTACAATAGAATCTACAGACAACTTTTCATAATTCTATTGAAAAGACCAACACAGCTTTGATAAGTTGAGTTTTATATAAAATATGTATATTTCCAGCACCATGTGAAGAAGTACAGAGTATAGATAATATATGCCAATATGAAAAGGACAACTTTAACCTGATTTGTTTTGGAAAATACTGTGGTGGAGATGAGAGCGATATTTTTGAACAACCCTCGAATTTCACATCATTATGGGAACAATGCACCGACGATGAATTCGATGTCAGCTGTAAAGCGTAAGTAATTTTGGAGTAGTTGTTCATTGTGAAAGTAAAAATTAAAAGGTATTTGTAATTGACAAAGGGATTAAAACTCTGCACACCTCTCAAGTGACTTTCACTAAGATAAGATCACTGATCAGTCCCTTTTCCCCAAAAAATAACCTAGAATTATACTGTAATCCATTAAAAGATTCGCCCGTAATTTGATTTCGCTATACTCACAAATTTGGAAAGATTCGCTAAATTAACCCTTTACCACTCACATTTTATTACATGACAGGCCCTGTATCTTCGCAAATATTTGCAGCATAAGCGTGTATAAAAATCTTTCCATTAATTTTGTCGGAGGTGCGTTGCCAAATTTAAATGGCCATTATTTCCATAAAAATGCTCGTATTTCAATCATCTCTTCACCAAAATATAAAGCAACCATTTTGGCTTACCCCATTCCCAATTTCACAAATGTTTTGAAACAAATCATTACACCTCCAATGGTAAAAAAGAAGCCCTGTTAGGATCGGTTTGGACTGGGGTATTTTTGCAGCGTAAAAGTAATTTAGAAAATAATTAAAAATATTTATCGGGTGTTTTTGGACCAGATTTATATATCATTTTTTTTATTGAAGCATAGAAATAGAAAATATCTTCCAATTACATTACATTATTAACATCATTAAACGCATCATTAAATACATAACTTCACACATGAACTATACGAATATATTACATTATTAACATCATAAAATCCATTACTTCATGTGATTTATATATCATGATAAAAAGGTAAGTTTGTTAGGAACACGAATACATGTATGTATTTCTCATCAAGATTGAACTATTATAAGTATGTGTAAAAAAAGTGATCAAACATTGAGCTTTTTTGCATTTAGTGCAATATGTGCAAATGTGGCGAAATTCTAAGTGCAAATTAATGCTGTCAAATGAAATTTCTTTATATTCTCTTAAAGATAATGCTCAGTCAAAAATATAAGTGATCTGTAAATTCCAAGATCAATAAACAATGTCTCTTCCATTGGAAGTGTAAGGAAAATAATATTAATATTTTTCACCTTAATTATATATGACACCTATAAAAATACCACGATGTCTTCTAAGCTAAAACACAAGGTCACGTGACATTGCATAATCGAATGATTTTCGCCAAACGTACTGTGGATTTCCAACGGCAGACGTCACAATTAACATAGCAGAGATAGCCGGCTTCTTACGTGTACCGTGCAAGTTATGTCTGACGAAAATCATTCGGTTGACATTTGGCTGTTTCACGTGTTTTGATGGTCACTAGCTGGCTGTTTATGTTGTGGTATTTAAATTGCTATACGTGCTTTAATATATTGTTTAAATGAAAGAAACTTTCAGAATGCACATTACACATCATATTGCTTTTCTACACCGGCGGCCACCCAGCATAACCTTTAGTTGTGTGTAAAATAAAAACGTAACATTAAAATAAATTGTGCACGATAATTCCTTACACGGTTTTACATATAGTTATCTAATTTTAATCACGATAGCACACCGCTGCTATACCCCAAACGAATGACTTGTATGGCGATGCTTTTGACACCCTAACACGTGAAATAACCTGGCTGGTTTAGGCCGATATGGGGAGAGGGCCGTGGGCGGTTTAGGCCGTTTTGAGGGTTAAAGAACTGTGAAAAGTGAAAGAGTTACCGTACTTTTTATGACCATACCAACATGGACAATAATAGAAGTATCGTATGTTTATGGGTGTCCTTCGGCTTTAAGAACTGAAAAATGATACTACATTTGGTGTTACAACATAAATCCGCCGTACTTTATAACATATTATTGCATTATTGTAGAATTGTGGAACCTAAACAAGAACACATTTGAACTTTAACAGTCAAAGGAAGATGGTTTTAGTTTGCAGCGTTGTTCACTGTAACACTTAACCCATGGTCTATGAGATTGCCAAAAATGGCGATAGTTTGATGCATAAATAGCCCTTTTTTTCAACCAACATTACATACTGAAAGGCTGCCCGCCCGTATTCACCCATGAATTCTGTACGGCAAACATTAGTGAATAAACTTCTTATACCAATGTAAATTGTGTGTCAAATAAGCATTTTGAGGTTATTTAAATATCATTTGGAAGAACATTTATTTGTGCATCAGTAATCCATTTTCACGGCGTTCAATCTGTTCGTAACGTTCGTGTGGGAACGCATTCTTCATGTGGAATTCCCGTAACGTACGTGTGGAGATGCACACATTGGACAAGTCAACCAAGAAAAAAATCGTTTTTTCAACATATTGCAAGAAGGCACTGAAACTAAGGTAAGGTCCATGCACAATGGGAATATCTGCCCTTTCAAAATCTGGAATCCTTACCTGGTGACATGGTCCAGTATTCTCTATTATCTCTGGACAAGTTTGGAACCGAGCTCAATTTTGACTAAGTGACCAAGTAAAATGTAAACTTTATATAAAGTAGATGTTTACTCTGTTCTCAAACGTGTCAGAAAGACATCTGATGTAATACAGTTTGTTATACCACCAAGCCGTGGCAAATGGATAATTTGAAAGTGATGTTTATGTCACTTTTCAAAGCAACCACCGAGTTACTACGTTTTATTGATCTTCGTGTGGAGGGCAACTCATGTTTCGTGTGTATTATATATCATATAATAGTGTGCATATATCGACAGAAATATTTGAGCATAAGCATGTATGTAGTGAGTTACATAACCTTTAATGAAAAAGGTTGCTTGAGTCCTCCTGAATTATGTTACTATGCACTTCCATATATTACGTTCACCGGTCAAAATCGAATCAGCTATATCATGATACCTCCTAAAACAATTTTATTTCCATAAAGAACAAACAATATGACCATCTAATGGTGAAGATAAGAAACCATATGCGACTTTACACACATAAACAAAATTTCCTTATGAAATATGCATTATTTATGACATTTGGATATTTCTTTCCGAACGGTCAAAGAAGTAAGCATTGGAGACGTTTTCTTATTCAAAAATTTTTTTCCGGTCCTGGCGTAGGGGTTTAAAAAATCTATACAAAAAATGTATGAGGTATGGCGTCCAGGGGCTTAAATAGTGTTGAAAATACAATACAATTAAATTTTGCTTGGGAAGTTGGTGTTTTCCAGCTTTATCAATTGTAAAGAAACTGCAATATACACACGAACATCGAGTTGACCCAAAATTGTTTACACACGAAATCGCGTTGCTTACCAGAGTTTTAATTTCTTAGATTTAGCAGCTTTTTTCACTTACATGGCCATCAAACTTTTGTCTGTAATATGAGAAGGTGCCAGTCCACCTTTGTGATTTACAAAATGTGGAAACATACACATACATTCAACATAAATATAGCTTTTTCTGCCTTGAGTGCTAACAGTGATCATGTGTTTGTCAACTTATCCACAGATAATCAAGAAATGTGGAGATGGGCATGCGTAAAAGTGACTTAATCTCAATGAGGACATATTTTGTAGTGCATGGACTGAAATTTTAAGCATTGTGAAGTAGATAACTTACCCTTCGAGTACAAAATGTTGGAGGCTTACATCCGTCGCCACCTTATTTCCACCGCGTACGTTACGGACTTCCACATGAAGAATGCGTTCCCACGAACGTTACGAACAGATTGAACGCGCCCGTGATTTTAGGTAACTAACTTCCATTGCCAAATACTCACATTTCTATGAGAATTGACCTTGCATATAGTATACCATATGGAAGGAAATCCCCTGCTCTCTGCCATGGAACTAATGAGGTTTAATACTTTTCAATAACGTCATTAGCAGATAGTCCAAAAGAAACCAGCCTCGAAATCTTACATTGTTACCTCCACCCGCCCAGTTCATCTGCTTTGATAAATCCTTAAAGCTGCTAGTCTATATCGCCCAGCTTCATAATCGTCGTTTTAAAAATAATGCGGTGGGTGTTAGAGGCTCGCCATGGGGTGCCATGTTTACTTGTTTACATGTAACGACCAATGAGAAACGAGGTCACGTTAAAATTATGAGATATGCATATTGTGTGGTAAGAAATGACCAAAATGTATCATACATGTATTTTACTAATAATTAATTATCATCACTACAATGAATTATCCCACAAGAATTTACACAGCATGTACTAAATAAATGGATTGTTTGATGATCTACTGAACGTCAATTCAGCTGGGACCGTTTACATGTTTTCTCTGTTTCTCTGTTTTCACTAACGAAGACAAGAGTTTTATACCCTGGCTTGGACCAAGTAAAGTACATAGTCCATAGAGGCAGCGTGTCCGATGGCATTCCCAGCCGAGTCCTGAAGGAACTGGCAGGCCGAACTCGCTTTCCTCACAGCCCTGTTTAACCAGTCGATCACGCAGTCCATGAGTGGACCCAAGCCTTCATAACACCTGTGTACAAAAAGGGAATGTCCACAATGCCAGTAACTACAGACCTGTTTCCATCACCTCTGTCATCTGTAAGTTACTTGCATATAATCTGCAAACACATACTCAACCACATGGAAAAGCATAACCTCATGACCACTCTCCAGCATGGCTTTAGGAAGAGCAGGTCCTGTGAGACCCAGCTTCTACTGACACTTGATGACCTCACCATGTCGTTCGATAACAAGACCCAAGTCGACGTCTGAGTCTTAGACTTCAACCGTCCTTTTTGATACGGTACTGCATGAGAGGTTACTAGGTAAGCTGGCTCACTACGGGATTAAAAGGCCCTATCCATGACTGGATCAGGGCCTTCCCTTACCGGAAAGGACCATGTGGGTGAACATAGATGGAGCATCTTCCCCGGTAGCAGGCGTGCTATCAGGCGTTCCGCATAAGGAACCGTGCTCTGCCGTTATTGTTCTTGGTGTACATAAACGACCTACCAGCATGTGTGTCCCCAGGTGCGATCGCCCGACTATTTGCTGACAATTGCCTGGTTTACAGGGAGATATGCGGTCCAGAGGACCAGGTGGCTCTGCAGAACGACTTGAATGCTCTGCAGCACTGGTCCGTTAGGTGGGGCATGAGGTTTAACGAAAAAATGTAACATCATACAGGTTAGTCGATCACAATCTGTCAAGTACTTTTTTATTGCATATGCGATGAGGTGCTCAGTGAGGTTGAGAGTGCCAAATACTTGCAGTGACCTTCAAGCGCCAACCTGAGGTGGGAAAGTCACATCAGCAATGTGACGAGTAAGGCTAATAGCACCCTACACTTCATCTCCCGAACACTACGCCACTGTCCAGAGAACACCCGCCAGCTGGCATATTTTGCACTAGCAAGGTCTTCTCTCGAGTATAGCAGCGCCGTCTGGGACCCATACCTCAGGAAGGACGTTGACTGTCTCGAAATGGTAAACAGACGAGATGTTAGTGTCACTGCCCTCCTTAAAGGCCTTAAGTGGGAGTCGCTGCAGGAGCAAAGGAGACAGCTGAGGCTTACTCTAATGTATAAAATAGTGAATGAGGAGGTCGCAGTACCGACCACCCGGCTCATGCCTGCACACCAACGCACCAGAGCAAAGCACCCGTATAAGTACGCCACCATCAGAACCAACTGCCACATAGCCAAATTCTCGTTCTTTACGAGAACCATTCCCGAATGGAATGACCTCGAGGCTAACGTAGTAGAGAGCCCCTCAGTCGAGTCATTTAAGACCCGACTAGCCAAACCCTAGCAATTGCGCCAACCCCGTCCGTGGACGAGATACCCATATCGGGTTTGTCCACTAAAGGAACAAGAACAAAACGAGAACATGTATGGACATGCGAGTTATAAAGTTCAAACAAATGAAATTAAAAGTTTGAATTCTGCTACATATTGGGTACCTTTTAATGTAAGTGATGCTGTATATTTTGGTTCTTTTTATGCGATTTTTGGTAGCCATGACCAATAATATTATTTTTGTACAAAGGCGGGAAGTGAAGGAAAAACAGCTTTGGAAATGACTTCATTTGACAGTCCTATTCAGTGGAAGGCGGGACGAGCTCGATATTTGGAAGATATTCTAGACAAAACAATCCAATAATCCTATTACTTAATCGTAAAAGTATGAAAGTTGGTGCGATTATGAATACACATGACGAGTTATGTAAAGAAATAACCATTTATGCAGTCACTGGAAAAGGATATATTTAGGACGTAAAAATGTTAAAACAGATTTAATCATGGGCGTATTTTTTATCTGTCAAACCAATGAAATGGCTTGTAGATCAAGGGTTAATTAGCACATGTCTCTTTATCCTGTTTGTCACTCTGACTAACTGTGTAGGGTCATAATGGGTCAAATAACTGGTCATTTAAGGTCACTGGTGAATAAACAAGCACTTGTAATCTTATTGCTGCAAGTTACGCAACGTACATGATAAGCAGCTCACTTAAACTTGGCCGATCCTTTGCAGCTCGCTGCTACTTCACTGCACTGTGTGGTGTTTATCGCGTTTAAACAAAAGAATTAGCCTTGATACAATGTGTGAAAATGAATTACCGTGAAATGATTTTATTGTCTTAGGCCCAAAATATTGTCATTGCTAACGTTGATAAGACCTCAGTATCACGTATGGGTCATCCATACATTTTTTAAGAATTTATCACTCATGTCTCTAGCTGCAGTTTCAATTTTAAAAAACTTACTGTTAAACAAGAGTAAAGCTGTGAGTGTAACTCGTGGAGCTATCCAAACAAAATTGACGCATAGTCTAGTCTTTACTCCAATGATAAGGCTGATGATCTAACTTTGAAACAATGTAGTCAGATATTGAATACCAATATTCAATCGTTTATTTTCATAATAATCTTATAGTCTGTCCAGTATTTATTTTTAGCAGTCTATCAAAAAGTCATTTTTTTCTATAAATAGTCTTAATTTTTCTTTTTCATTGTGAAGTGTTTGTAATTTTTTTCTTATTTTTACATGTTTTTCCTGTCAAGAATAATAACACTTTTGAGGCAACATACATGGACTTGGAGTTGCTTGGTTTACTTTTAATAACACGTCTCATTTTGCTTCTGGAGAAGTCTTAAATAGAACTTTAAAGGGTCTCATATTTTCGATCTCTGAAAGTCTGTAAACACTGTAAATAACATGGAAGAATAAACATGGCTTGTTCAGTGAATGTTTAACATTATAGATGTACTACAATTGTAGTTTTTTTCATCATATGAAGAGCACATAAAGTATTGACATCAAAATATTTGACGATTTTGAGAAAAATGTGAAATTCGGAAACAGCATATTTTTATATAAAAAGTTAATATTGCGAACAAGCTTTTATTTCACTCTAACTTTAACCAAAAGCCCATATGAAGATTAGTCTGGAGATATCAGTGATTTTAATTTGATCAAGTATAAAACAAACTTTATTTTAATAAGTTTAATATTCTTCTTGCAGTGATAGCTTTGTAGTGATGCCACAAGCTTCTGGAGGTGTTGATCTTGAGGAATTGTGTATTGATGTTGAAGGAGCAGATTCTGTAGTATTTGAATTATTCGATGCATCGGGTGAAGGAAAAACACATACTGTAAGAATATATTGTTTTATATAGATGTACACCCTTTTTACTATCATGAATGGTTTGGAAGTTGGTGTTAATGTTTTTTCGACAACATGCACAATGTAGCTAGATTATATAGTTTTTTTGTATTATTGGTCTCTTACGAATAAATTAAAGAATCTAAATTAATTTTCTTGATACTACTTTAACGTTTCAATACAATCGTGGTCATTACGTGCAAGCAAAATGGCCATTTTCCTCGTAGATTCAAGTACTTTTGTGCCTTGTTATCATTAAACATTGCGTACTATATGCTGCTGTAAAGCAGTGGTGATGTATTTTTCATGTATTAATGTTTATTCAAACCTCTTGTGGTCTGTGTAATTGACCATTCCTTTCATACGTGAATGTTGCATGTAATGGCCCATTGTAGTAGCAGGTAAGGGTTTGTCATATTGTACATTTGACTGTAGCGTGGCTGTACAATGTTTGTTTGCACGTAGTGGGTGCTCTTTTTTGTTGTGTGTAGAGGTCACTTTCACATGATGACTTTGCATTCATCCTACAAATATAGGTTGGCGCAGATGAAGGAGGAAGGGTATGTCTAACACCCATACCACAAGAGCCAGAATACGTCTACAAAATATTGATTACATTTGATTGCTCTGGAGATGTCAATGTCACTATTTCAAACATCAAGGTCACAAAATGTGGGGAAGGTAATTAATTGATCTTTCTATTATCTGGTGGATGTTGTCATGTGTAAAGTATGAGAACAGAATCAGAAATATAGTTTGATGGAAGTTCATTTATCCTGGATCTGATAGATATATTGGTTTATTTCTTAAACAGGATAACAGATAAAAGTCAAAATACATTGAGCTTTCGGCAAACTTCTCTGGTGGATGTTGTCATGTGTAAAGTATGAGAACAGAATCAGAAATACATGTATCTATAATTATGTTCTGTATGAAAGGCAACTTCATTGGCTTCAGCAGTAGCATAAATGTATTACGAGATAATTGAATTTATAACATAATGTCAACATCTTTATTGACGTCACACTGAGATTGCGATACCTTACCCAAAGAGAACTGATCATTCGCAGTGGTGTCCAAAGGTTTGTTAAAGTCTTTAGTTGGATCTGGTAAAGCTGGATACACAATATACTTCGGGATATTTTATGTCTATTTTAGTTAAAACTTGAAAGAAATAAAAAACTAGATCATTTTAGATATTCTTGCTACAAAGTCCCAAAGTGTGGTATTGTGGCTGATTGAATAGGGAGTTGGACCCTTAACCAGAATGTCATGGGTTAGATTCCTAGTCGGGTCTGGTTGTGGGTGTTGAGATAACTCATACCTAACCAGTTGCTCACAGCTCAGTGGCACCTACACGTTAATTAGGTACAGGTCATCTGGTTGAAAGAGCAAGTGATCTAGTGAGTGATTACCATTGTGAGCTGAAAGTGCTGATGTTGTAAGTATGCAAGAAATGATCAATTGATGATCAGTAAGTGCAAGAGCAAGACTTGGATCATGACTATAAACCACCACATTAACTTTCACATCCAAAGTAAAGCTATGGGACCTCTGAAATACTCTCAAGAAAGAACAATTTGCAGAATTCTTCAATTCTCAGCTCCGTGACATCAATAGCAAGGGGGTGGAAGGAAAGTGGAAGACGTTAGGAGTGTGGTGAAAGAGAATACAAAAAGCTCTTTACAGCATGGAAACCTGGCAGAGGCAGCAGAAGAGGCATACAATGCTGCAAAGCACATTGCAAGGTGTGCTGTGTATGCTGGGCGAAACTGTACTAAGAAAGTTGCTGTTGACATCTACTAGTTGGCCACGTCCTCTCCTATGAACCTTTCCAGCATTCAGATCACCTTGGAGATGATATCTAAGGCCATCTGGTCAGTTGGCTATAGTTGCAGAAATGCGATAACCTTGTGCCAAGCTTTTTCATGACTTTGTTGAACAGATAATTTATGGGGGCTGATTTGCGATAGTACATGTGAGGAAAGGTATATATTAAGTCTCTACAAAAACAGAGGCAATGCACTACAGAGGAAATTACTGGGTGCTCAAGTTAATTGATCAAGTAAAGAAAGTTCTGGAGAGAGTGGATGCCAGAGATGTGAATTTACGAGAAAAACCAGTAAAATTACTTTTTTTAGGTCTGTGAAATCATTACGTCCGGGCTGTAGGTTTATTACGGGATTCCGATAGTTTCATAGAAATATGTACTTTTCCATGCAATATCGTGTCTGCTACCACTGACAGCCATTGTAGGAATTGACCACGAGATTGGAGTGTCAATCGCAAAATTGAGCATGCTGACGTCTGATTTACTGGAACAAAGTGAGGGTAAATCAGACGGCAGCATGCTCAATTTTGCGATTGACACGACAATCGAGTGGTCAATCACCATTCTATCATGACTAAAATCCATTTTATTTTAAAATAAATCATATTATAACATTCAACATTCAAGTCAATTTCGTTTGTTTTGAGCGCGCGGAGACGTCAATTCCTACAGTTTTGAGCGCGCGGAGGCGTTAGTCTAAACTGTTGCTCTCCGCAAAAACGAAACACGTCTTGCTACGTCAGCGGCTGTATTGATATTGTGAGGAGATTAGACTAGCGCCGTGGTTTTTTTTGGGAGCGTGTTTTCCATCGCAAAATTGAGCACGGAGATTGACTACCAATCAGCGTGGGTTATTGGCGGTGATTTTTGCACGGAATGATAGAATGACCCAGTTTTGCCGTTTATAAAACAAAGTGCTTTTGGCTGGATCACCCCGGCAGTTAGATGTAGCGCATTGAAAATGCGTTCTCACGTTATCGTTTGTGCGTTGCGCTAAATATAAGTAGAGTCCGGTGCCGATCACTGCATTTGCAAAAATGGTGTCTTCTTTAACAGTTCAACATGCTTTTACTTAAATTATGTCATTTTACAATATTAACGCTGATTATCAGCAGTGATGAAATGCATTTGTACCACAGACATGATATATAATACTCGGTGACAGTTACGACCCAACGTTGGCAGTGTCAAAGTATTCTGCTCTTCACGAATGATGTTGAATCAGAACTTAAAGTTATTGAACAGTGGCAGATCTGGGGGTGGGGTGGGGTTTAGGGTTGCTACGAGGTGTAGGTATAGACGAGTATACATGTCACAGTGGCAGAATGATTAATCCTTGTAAAATGAGATGAGTGTCAAGACAACCATCATACAGACAGATGCTACTGGTAAGTATAAAACCATCAAATACCTAGTAATTTTAGGACCCACTATACAAATAGTATTTGAACTAATATTTTCCTATATTTTTATTGTAATTTTAAGTATGTACTACTGTAAAACATTGAGATTTTATTAAGGTTTTTCTCAATTTTTATTAAGATTTTTGCTCGAAAATAAAGATTTTTTAAGGGTCAGATTAAGATTTTCTGCGGTGACAGGTTCACATCTCTGGGATGCACAGCTGATAAGAGGATATTATTGTTGACGTATATCATGGTTCAGTTGTTGTTATTTTCCTTGAAGGCCTCTTGTGAGTTTCGCATAGCATCCCCTTGAGAACTGTTGTACGCTGGTAAACTAGTTATAAAGATAATGCTCAGTCAAAACATTTTTGTTAGTAAATACTAGTATCAATAAAGGATGCCATTTCTCTTGTAAGTGTATACAATATGTATAAAGCATACATAAAATATCACACTAGCCTGCATAAACACAATGATTCTTATTGCAAAAAATATATTTATGACATGAAAATTAATGAGAATGAGACATTGTTTTTTGATTTTTAAAAATATTGTCATAATTCAGCTTAAAGTTTGCTTTTGGAAATATGAACCCATCTCTATTGATATATTCACAATTGTTTTCAAGTTAACTTTAATTTTTCTAAGACGCTTTCAAGTCAGCATATTGTATTGTTATTTTTGCTTTAGAAATATTTGGAGTTGTATTTGCAGTATTCAAAATGAAATGAAATTATCTGTCTAAGGTACCACAACAACCACTTCATCCACCACAACAACAACCCCATCCACCACAACCACAACTCCCTCTACCACAACAACCACTCCATCCACGACAACAACTACTCCATCTACCACAACCACAACTCCCTCTACCACAACCACCACTCCATCCACCACAACAACCACTCCATCCACCACAACAACCACCCCATCCACGACAACAACCACTCCATCCACAACGACAACCACCCCATCTACCACAACAACTACTCCATCTACAACAACAACCACTCCATCCACAACGACCACGACCCCATCTACCACAACAACCACTCCATCTACCACAACAACCACTCCATCCACAACAACAACTACTCCATCCACAACGACAACCACTCCATCTACCACAACAACTACTCCATCTACAACAACAACCACTCCATCCACAACGACAACCACCCCATCTACCACAACAACCACTCCATCTACCACAACAACCACTCCATCCACAACAACAACTACTCCATCCACAACAACAACCACTCCATCTACCACAACAACCACTCCATCCACCACAACAACCACTCCCTCAACCACAACAACCACCCCATCCACCACAACAACTACTCCATCAACCACAACCACAACTCCATCTACAACAACAGGTTAAAATTGAATTTCTTTTTTATATGAATTTAGTATGTAATGCTTGGATCTGTTGTTGATATTTTTGTGGGGACTTTGGTAAAATTAAGACACTTTTAGCAACAATTCTAGCATAGAATATCAAAAAGGAGTGGTTAGTTAGTATGGTATTGGCTACCGTATGTAAATGAAAATCTGTACGTGTATAGATCTAAAGCTCAGAACAGATCTAAAGCTCAGAACATTTGCTACCATGGTACACCATCCAGTATTTTACATGTTAACTGTCATCAACATATGAAATCAGTTGAAGATGTATTTAATTGTTTTGACAATAGATGTCACACTAACTTGCACAAAAACAAGTAGATATATTCATTATGTCATATTTGAGGATCACAATATGTCCTTTTCACCGTAACATCATTATTTTCCAACATCCTCACATCGATAATGGTGCAATTCCTAGTGAAAGAGAATGTTATGATTCCTGTTTTGAGTATGGTATAAAAGCTTTGAATTTACAAATGTAAACTTAAAAGTACAATTACTATTAATTTTATGCCTTGAATACAGTTTTAATGATAGTAATCTACACTTAGACATTTTATAACTCTATTACCAACACAAGCAAAGCTGATGATTTATTTGACCAGCTTCATGGATGTACGATACAGTGAATGTATGCATAGAGTTTTCCATGACGCTTAGTTCAGCTCGAAGCCAATCAGAAATCATGGGAATAGTGTGATGTAATTCATGCTACTTTTTTGGTATCAGTTACAATAGAATCTACAGACAAATTTTCATAATTCTATTGAAAAGACCAACACAGCTTTGATAAGTTGAGCTTTATATAAAATATGTTTTTTTCAGCACCATGTGAAGAAGTAGAGAGTATAGATAATATATGCCAATATGAAAAGGACAACTTTAACCTGATTTGTTTTGGAAAATACTGTGGTGGAGATGAGAGCGATATTTTTGATCAACCCTCGGATTTCATATATTTATGGGAACAATGCAACGTCGATGAAGAAGTCAATGTCAGCTGTAAAGAGTAAGTAACTTGCAGTAGTTGTTCATTGCAAAAGTAAAAATTATAAGGTGTTTGTAACTTACAAAGGGATTAAAAACTCTCCACACCACTCAAGCGACTTTCACTAAGATAAGGTCACTGATCAGTCAATTTTCCCTAAAAAATAACCTAGAATTATACTGTAATTCATTAAAAGAATTCTCCCATAATTTGATTTTGCTATACTCACAAATTTGGACAGATTCACGTAATTAAAGAGCCGTGAAAAGTGAGAGAGTACTTTTTATGACCATACCAACAGGGACAATAATAGCAATATCGTATGTTTTTGGGTGTCCTTTGGCTTTAAGAACTGAAAAATGATACTACAATTGGTGCTAACTCATAAACCCACCTTTCTTTAAAACATATTATTGCAGAAGTGTTGAACCTAAACAAGAACACATTTGAACTTTAACAGTCAAAGGAAGATGGTTTAGTTAGCAGCGTTGTTCAATGTAACACTTAACCCATAGTCTATGAGATCGCCAAAAATGGCGATAGTTTGATGCATAAATAGCCCTTTTTTCAACCAACATTTCATACTGAAAGGGTGCCCGTACTCACCCATGAATACTCTACGGCAAACATTAGTGAATAAACTTCTTATACCAATGTAAATTGTGTGGCAAATAAGCAGTGTATTGATGTTATTTTACTATCATTTGGAAGAACATTTATTTGTGCATCAGTAATCCATTTTATGTGACTAACTTCCATAGCCAAATACTCACATTTCTATGAGAATTGACCTTACATATAGTATACCATATGGAAGGGAATCCCCTGCTCTCTGCCATGGAACTAATGAAGTTTGATTCTTTTCAATAACGTCATTAGCAGATAGTCCAAATAAACCAGCCTCGAAATCTTACATTGTTACCTCAACCACGCAGTTCATCTGCTTCGATAAATCCTTAAAGCTGCTAGTCTATATCGCCCAGCTTCATAATCATCGTTTTAAAAAAATGCAGTGGGTGTTAGAGGCTCGCCATGGGGTGCCATGTCTACTTGTTTTATTGGACGACCAATGAGAAACGAGGTCACTTTAAGATTATGAGATATGCATATGGTGTGGTAATAAATGACCAAAATGTGTCATATTTTACTAATCTTTAATTATCATCACTTCAATGAGTTATCCCACAATAATTTACACAGCAGATACTAAATAAATGGATTGTTTGATGATCAACGTCAATTCAGCTGGGACCGTGTACATGTATGACTTGTTATGCCATGCTAAAATATACAATGTGCCTATATGACATTTTTCTGGAGTTATAAAGTTCAAACAAATGAAATTAAAAGTTTGAATTCTGCTACATATTGGGTACCTTTTAATGTAAGTGATGCTGTATATTTTGGTTCTTTTTATGCGATTTTTGGTAGCCATGACCAATAATATTATTTTTGTACAAAGGCGGGAAGTGAAGGAAAAACAGCTTTGGAAATGACTTCATTTGACAGTCCTATTCAGTGGAAGGCGGGACGAGCTCGATATTTGGAAGATATTCTAGACAAAACAATCCAATAATCCTATTACTTAATCGTAAAAGTATGAAAGTTGGTGCGATTATGAATACACATGACGAGTTATGTAAAGAAATAACCATTTATGCAGTCACTGGAAAAGGATATATTTAGGACGTAAAAATGTTAAAACAGATTTAATCATGGGCGTATTTTTATCTGTCAAACCAATGAAATGGCTTGTAGATCAAGGGTTAATTAGCACATGTCTCTTTATCCTGTTTGTCACTCTGACTAACTGTGTAGGGTCATAATGGGTCAAATAACTGGTCATTTAAGGTCACTGGTGAATAAACAAGCACTTGTAATCTTATTGCTGCAAGTTACACAACGTACATGATAAGCAGCTCACTTAAACTTGGCCGATCCTTTGCAGCTCGCTGCTACTTCACTGCACTGTGTGGTGTTTATCGCGTTTAAACAAAAGAATTAGCCTTGATACAATGTGTGAAAATGAATTACCGTGAAATGATTTTATTGTCTTAGGCCCAAAATATTGTCATTGCTAACGTTGATAAGACCTCAGTATCACGTATGGGTCATCCATACATTTTTTAAGAATTTATCACTCATGTCTCTAGCTGCAGTTTCAATTTTAAAAAACTTACTGTTAAACAAGAGTAAAGCTGTGAGTGTAACTCGTGGAGCTATCCAAACAAAATTGACGCATAGTCTAGTCTTTACTCCAATGATAAGGCTGATGATCTAACTTTGAAACAATGTAGTCAGATATTGAATACCAATATTCAATCGTTTATTTTCATAATAATCTTATAGTCTGTCCAGTATTTATTTTTAGCAGTCTATCAAAAAGTCATTTTTTTCTATAAATAGTCTTAATTTTTCTTTTTCATTGTGAAGTGTTTGTAATTTTTTTCTTATTTTTACATGTTTTTCCTGTCAAGAATAATAACACTTTTGAGGCAACATACATGGACTTGGAGTTGCTTGGTTTACTTTTAATAACACGTCTCATTTTGCTTCTGGAGAAGTCTTAAATAGAACTTTAAAGGGTTCCATATTTTCGATCTCTGAAAGTCTGTAAACACTGTAAATAACATGGAAGAATAAACATGGCTTGTTCAGTGAATGTTTAACATTATAGATGTACTACAATTGTAGTTTTTTTCATCATATGAAGAGCACATAAAGTATTGACATCAAAATATTTGACGATTTTGAGAAAAATGTGAAATTCGGAAACAGCATATTTTTATATAAAAAGTTAATATTGCGAACAAGCTTTTATTTCACTCTAACTTTAACCAAAAAAGCCCATATGAAGATTAGTCTGGAGATATCAGTGATTTTAATTTGATCAAGTATAAAACAAACTTTATTTTAATAAGTTTAATATTCTTCTTGCAGTGATAGCTTTGTAGTGATGCCACAAGCTTCTGGAGGTGTTGATCTTGAGGAATTGTGTATTGATGTTGAAGGAGCAGATTCTGTAGTATTTGAATTATTCGATGCATCGGGTGAAGGAAAACCACATACTGTAAGAATATATTGTTTTATATAGATGTACACCCTTTTTACTATCATGAATGGTTTGGAAGTTGGTGTTAATGTTTTTTCGACAACATGCACAATGTAGCTAGATTATATAGTTTTTTTGTATTATTGGTCTCTTACGAATAAATTAAAGAATCTAAATTAATTTTCTTGATACTACTTTAACGTTTCAATACAATCGTGGTCATTACGTGCAAGCAAAATGGCCATTTTCCTCGTAGATTCAAGTACTTTTGTGCCTTGTTATCATTAAACATTGCGTACTATATGCTGCTGTAAAGCAGTGGTGATGTATTTTTCATGTTACATCAAAGTGCTTGTATTAATATTTATTCAAACCTCTTGTGGTCTGTGTAATTGACCATTCCTTTCATACGTGAATGTTGCATGTAATGGCCCATTGTAGTAGCAGGTAAGGGTTTGTCATATTGTACATTTGACTGTAGCGTGGCTGTACAATGTTTGTTTGCACGTAGTGGGTGCTCTTTTTTGTTGTGTGTAGAGGTCACTTTCACATGATGACTTTGCATTCATCCTACAAATATAGGTTGGCGCAGATGAAGGAGGAAGGGTATGTCTAACACCCATACCACAAGAGCCAGAATACGTCTACAAAATATTGATTACATTTGATTGCTCTGGAGATGTCAATGTCACTATTTCAAACATCAAGGTCACAAAATGTGGGGAAGGTAATTAATTGATCTTTCTATTATCTGGTGGATGTTGTCATGT
>CM032662.1:991808-1026838 GCA_019095985.1 Streblospio benedicti
GGTTTGGCGAGTCTAATTTTTATGGTTTTTGGTGAAATTTTTTTGAATAGAAAAACAAATTTTGGGGTTTTAAAAAACCCAAACCCTACCCGACCCTTTTGGCAATTAAACCGGCTTCAGCTGCTGCCCAGCAAAGATTAAAAAAATGGGGGGTTTGACTTTGGGAACAATTTGGTTTAAATATTACCCAAAAATTTGCTAAAGCCGAAAACCCAAAACATTTAAAATTTAATTTTCAATTGAAGCTGTTTTTTCCTTTGAGATAAATTTGATTAATTTTTGGAATGTTAAAAGGGGGTTGGAAATTCCTGAATTTTAATTTTTGGAAAAAAAGAAGAATAAATGTTTGTTTTTTTTTAAAAATATTAAACCAATAAATTTTTAGGGGGTTCATATTTTAAGGCAGTTTTTTTTGGGGGCAAAAGAAGGGGTTTACTCGTTCCTGAGGCAATTTTACTAATTACCCTGTTAGTTCATAAAGATAGCTACTAAAGACGTCCCAGCATACATGTATGCCGATGACACCCAGATCTATATTGAGTTCAACCCCTACCCTATTCAGCCTACAAACGCAGGATAAAGATGGAGGCTTGCATAGCTGATATCAGAGTATGAATGCTAGAAAGCAATCTTCAGCTGAAGATAGGGCTAAGACTGAATAGTGGCTATAACCCCTTCAGACAAAAGGATAGAGTTGACGTTGAGTCTGTTAGAATTGGGGACAGTGATATCACACCAACACCCAATGCTCGTTTTGGGAACTACTTTTGACCAAAACACACTTCGCATGTCTGCCCTTTTAAAACCTGCAATTGGCAGCTTCACGCATTGGACAGATAAGAAAAGTCCTTTCAATGGAAGCTTCTGAAAAAATTATTCATACCTTTATCAGTTCTCACCTGGATGCAATTTAGAACATCAACTTGAAACTTATTTATAACTACCATACCATAAATGGTAAGCAACCAAAAAACTAATACAATGGTTAAAAATATGAACAACATCAGTATAAAACCTTGAACACAAACATTTGTAATTTATGACAATTGAATTGCTTGTTCATTTATATTTTTACTTCAAAGTCCTTCAGATTTCTAATGTTTGATTGTTCCGGAGGTTGATCAGGAGGTGTGGCTGGCTGAGCAGGTATGGTTGGCTGAGTATGTATGGCTGGCTGAGTAGGTATGGCTGGCTGAGCAGGTATGGCTGGCTGAGCAGGTATTGGTGTTTCTGTAGGTTGCTCTGGTGTGGTTATTGGTGCAAGTGCTGGTCGCAGATGTATTCGGTTTCTTCGGTATTCTTTAGACCCTGTGTTGATTGTGTATGATCTTCCGTGATCTTCAGTAATCGTTGCTGGTTGCCATTCTTTTTGTACTTTGGGCTGTAACCTTGCTCTAATGTATTCTCCTACTTGAAGTTTTGGTAATGGTTTTGTTCGCTTGTCATATTGCATCTTGTTCCTTTGTTTGGCTTGTATTTGGGCAGCAATTATTTGTTTAGTTGGCACAGGTTTTGGTTCCAGTTCCGAATGTTTCACTGGCACTGTTGATCTCAATTTTCGTGAATTAAGTTTCTGGGATGATGAAAACCCTGTGTCATCTGGTGAACTTCTGTGCTCCAAGATCCCGAGCATGGGATCTTCAGACTTCTTGAAGATATTTCTAGCAACTTTTACCATTGCTTCGGCAGTGCCATTTCCTTCAGGGTGATAAGGGCTGGACGTGTAATGATGAAATCCCCATGACGATGAGAACTGCTTGTAGTCTTTAGATGTATACTGGGGTCCATTGTCGCTAATGACAACTTCTGGGATTCCTTGTCTTGCAAAAATTTCTTTGGTTTTGAGTACTACTTCTTCAGCTGAAGCTTCAATCAGTTTTTCAACTTCCCAGTATTTAGTGAGGTTGTCAACAATGAGTAGGTAGTCTGTTTTTCTTACTGAGAATAAATCTGTGGAACAAATTTGCCACCTTCTTTGGGGAATTGGTTGACTCTTCATGGGTTCTTTAACATTCGATGGTTGGTGAGTCTGGCATGTTGTGCAGGTTTGGCACAGATTTGTGACGTCATTGCTAATACTTGGCCAGTAAATGCTATCTCTTGCTTTTCTGAGTGTTGCCTCCACACCAAGGTGTGAGGTATGGAGTTTTGACAGTATATCTGGTCTCATGGTAGCTGGTATCAACACTCTAACTCCTCTGTATATCACTCCATCCTCTACACTCATCTCATCTCTATATGGCCAGTAAATTTTTAGTTCAGGCACTAGAGAATTTTTGTCTTGGGGAAAACCCCGAGCTATGATTTCTGCGAGTTTCTGCAGAGTAGGATCTTCTGCTGTGGCTTTCTTCACTTTATTGATGGTGATGTCACCAACGTTGTGGTACAGGTCAGGAACTGTGGCTTCAAGTTCAGACATAAAATTGTCTTCTGCTTCAAGTGTGAAAATTTCCCAATCAGTTTTGTTGGCTTTACTCTGAGTTATTGGGGACCGTGAGAGGTGATCACTAATATGCATTTGCGTACCTTTCTTGTACACTATGTTCAGCTTGTACCTCTGAAGTCTTAGCATCATTCGTTGTATGCGCTTTGGTGCTGCGCTGATGGGTTTTCTCAATATGGTGGTAAGGGACTTGTGATCTGTGTATGCTATAGTTTTATCATTTCCAAACAGATATTGGTCGAATCTTTGACATCCGAACACAAGAGCTAGGCATTCTTTCTCTTGTTGAGAGTATCTTCTTTCCGTTTCTGTTAGCGTGCGACTGGCATAGGCTACTGGGCGTCCTTGTTGGCTGATGACTGCTCCCAGTCCATATTCGCTGGCATCCGTCTCAAGGGTACACTCATCATTTATGTCAAAATACTTCAGACATGGTGAGTTACTGACTAACTCTTTTATCTTGCTGTATGCCTGATCATGTTGGTTGGACCATAAGAATTGATGGTCCAACTTGGTAATCTCTCGTAGTGGTTGAGTTACTTCACTGAGTTGTGGAATGAACTTGGATAAATAGGTGATCATACCAAGTAGCCTCCTAGTTTCAGCTTTGTCTTTGGGTCTGGGCATTTTGGTTATGGCTTCAACTTTTTCTGCATCTGGTAGTAGACCTTCCTTGGTAAGAACATGGCCATGATATTTGACGCTGTCCAGTCTGAATTTCAGCTTCTTGACGTTTAGTTTGAAATTAGTTTCTCGACATCTTTCCAAGAACTTTAGGAATACTTCATCATGATTTCTTGTTGCCTCTTCAATAGTGTCCCCTTGGCCCACAATTAGGCAGTCGTCAGCAATGGCAAATACACCTTCTAAACCCTCAGTGATTTCCAAAACCCTCCGTTGAAATTCTTCTGGGGCTGAGCTTATTCCGAACGGCAATCTTTTCCAGCAATACCTCCCAAAAAAGGAGTATGGAAAGTGGTGAGATTTGATGACATTTCATCCAAACTGATTTGGAGAAATCCATCTTTTGCATCGCACACTGAGAAAACTCGGACTTTGCTTAGTTGTGGTGTAATGTCATCAAGAGTGGGCATTCTGTACTTTGGTATCTGACATGTTTGTTGAGTTCTCTAGGGTCTAGACAAATTCTCAGTTTCTTGTTTGGTTTCTTAACATAGACCGCTGAGTTCACCCAATCAGTTGGCTGTGTAACTTTCTGTAAGATTCCTTCACTTTCCATTTCCTGGAGTCTTTTCTTGAGTTCTTGGCGAAGTGCAATCGGTACGGTTCGTGGCGCATCTTGAGTTGGCTTTGCTTTTTCATTTAGTTCAATAGTGTAGGTTCCTATGTGTCCTAGGCCTTCGAATACGTCTTTGTAGCTTGTTATGATGTCTTCTTTAGTTAATTGCGTCTTTTCTGAGACCTGGTTTACTAGCAACTCTTTGTTAAAAGTAATGAGGCCTAGTTCTTCTGACAAGTGGCCAGAAAGGAGGGATGCTGCTGCATCTTCTATGACTACAAAAATTGCTTTCTTGTGGCGATCATTTATTTTTATCGAGACTTCGATTTCACCTAGGGGATGTATGCTTGAATTTCCGTAGGTTTAGTTTTATTTTAGTTGCTTTTAGCTGTGCCCTTGGGTCAATCATCATCAAGTCTTGTTTCCTGAGGCAGTTGACTTCACTCCCATTGTCTATTTGCACTGTAACTTTGGTCCAGTCAGCTTGATATGGCATTTTGAATTTTGGCATTACCATGTATTTGGTGCGTCGACTCTTCCTCACTGCAAATATATCTCCTTCACTCGAGCTCTCATCTTCATATATTTCAGATTCACTTTCTTCTTGACCAACCTGATGTGATCGTCTAGGTTTGTGATCTGTACGATGCTTGCTATCATTTTTTCTAGGTTTTGAATCTGGTTTTGTTGCTGTTGATTCAGGGTGCGCTTCTTCACTTGTCATGCATTGGGACGCAAAATGGTTCCACTGCTCGACAAATTTTCATACATTCATTTAGGTCTGGGTTTTCAGCTTCAAGTAGTTTTTGCCTCGTACTATCACTTGCTATCCCCACTACTATGTCATTTCCTGATTTAACGTTCATAGGATCAGGCGGTGGTAGTGAGAAATGTGAACGTGGTCGGTACGTTAATAATGTTTGCCTTGTAGATAGTTATTTTATTAGCAATGAGTTATTATTGTGCTACACATGATTGTTCTTTGAACACTCATGATCTAGCATGGTAGTTATTCTTCTTCAACTTCAAAAAAAACAATTACAAATTTTATTCTTTGTGACTTCAAACTTCCTTTTCAACGCTGTTTCTGAGATGTTCTGGGAACATGCAGCATCTTGTCCCATGTGTTTGAAAGTCTCTTCCTAAGTTCTGATCGTCTCACTGATGTATTCTTATGACACAGGGCAAGAAATCATGTACAATATATACTACCACATGTTTTCAGGAGATCAATTGTCTTCGAGTTTCATCAGAGATGTCCTTAAGGTGTTAAAAAGGGTTTATGGTATATGGGAACACCATGGTTCCTGAGACTGCAACACTTCAAAGGACACCTTTCTTGTATGGTAATTGTACTGGCAACACTTGGATATGCTTTTCTGATGATAGAATTCAGATAGGTTTGCAGAAGGTGTCTCATGGGCATTACAGTGACCTTCATGAAGGTGTCATCCATAACAGAACCAGACAGATGGAGCGCAGGACCATTCTTAATGGCTGTTCTTAGAGAATTTTCCATCGTTAAATCTGCCAATATTTTTACCTTGTTATCTTATTACAACTGGAGACAATGGTACCATCGATGCTCCCTGAATCTGATGGTAAAACACCATCTGACACAAAATAGGTAGTCGCAAGGAAAGAGCTTTAAAGCATCAGCTAATCTACATTCAGCTCACATCTGTGCCTCAAGGTGTTATCTTCTGCAATCTTTTCTTTATCAAGCACACTGCATTTTCAATGAGGATACTTGTGAATAGAGCAAAACATCATAATATACCAATTGACGAGGTGGTGGAATTTCCTAATTTTTTACAAAGTCTTAACTATTTTTTTGGCATTTGATGGGATTAAACATGCACAATAAACCTGTTACTCTTATGCGCACTTCTCCATCAAATAAGAAACACTCCATCCACAACAACAACAACCCCATCCACAACAACAACCACTCCATCCACAACGACAACCACCCCATCTACCACAACCACCACTCCATCCACCACAACAACCACTCCATCCACCACAACAACCACCCCATCCACCACAACAACCACCCCATCCACCACAACAACCACTCCATCCACAACGACAACCACCCCATCTACCACAACAACTACTCCATCTACAACAACAACCACTCCATCCACCACAACTACCATCTACCACAACAACCACTCCATCTACCACAACAACCACTCCATCCACAACAACAACTACTCCATCCACAACGACAACCACTCCATCTACCACAACAACCACTCCATCCACAACAACTACTCCATCCACCACGACCACAACTCCCTCTACAACAACAACCACTCCATCCACCACAACAACCACTCCATCCACAACCACAACGACCTCATCTACCACAACAACCACTCCATCCACAACAACAACTACTCCATCCACCACAACAACTACTCCATCAACCACAACAACCACTCCATCCACAACAACTACTCCATCCACCACGACCACAACTCCATCTACCACAACAACCACTCCATCCACCACAACAACCACTCCATCCACCACAACAACTACTCCATCCACCACAACAACTACTCCATCCACCACAACAACAACTCCATCTACCACATGTGATTGCATAATTATATTTATTGTTCTATGCTCTTATATGTTTAAATCAGTAAAATTAAACAGATGTTACGTAGATTTAAATCATAGCTATATGCCATTCATAGCCATATTCTTCAATTGAAATTTTTGAGTGATGTTACTACAAAGATTGGTAGATGGTAACATTGCGCATCACCTTTGTGCCTTGCAACATTTTGAAAATGAAACTACACACCTTTAGCTTAAATTTGGTACCAACAAACATTGGTACGGATGCTGATGTTACCAACTCCTAAAATAAGGCTTGTTTGAAAATATTCTCACACACTAGAAAAACAGATATTGATTTTGCCTGCAACACAAGACTAACTGTGAAAACCCATAGCGTTTAAGTAAGATGCTTGGCTGATGCTAGCTGGCTCTGCCCCACGACGATTGAAAATCCACACTTTTTACTGCCTCTGGACTGTTTAAAGAGATCAATAATTTCACAGATTTTAAATTGATATAAACACCTAATGTGAGAATTAATGAAGACTTAAATAGCTGATTAACTGAACATATAATTAATAAAGGCACTATACCAATCAGCATACAGACCACTGCACAGCACTGCGACTTCCATGTTGAAGATCCAAAATGACAAACTGCTCCCTCTTGATGCTTTTAAAGGTGTCTTGCTCATTCTCCTGGACCTTAGCGTGACTTTTGACACTATTGACCAGGATATCCTACTGTCTCGTCTTCAGTCCAGAATAGGTGTCAACAATACTGCTTTTAAATAGTTTCAATCTTACCATACAAGCCGTTCACAAGTTATTTTCCTAAGTGGAATGTCATCAAAAAGCACTACTAGTCTATACTTTGTTTTTTGGCTTCCCGCAGGGCTCTGTACTAATAAATCCATTTTAATTCATGTCTAGTTCATAACATAGCTACCAAAGACGGTCCCAGCATACATATGTATGCCGATGACACCCAGATCTATATTGAGTTCAACCTCTTACCTCATTCAGCTCACAAACGCAGGATAAAGATGGAGGCTTGCATAGCTGATATCAGAGTATGAATGCTAGAAAACAATCTTCAGCTGAATGAGGCTAAGACTGAACTAGTCGCTATAACCCCTTCCAGACAAAAGGATAGAGTTGACGTTGAGTCTGTTAGAATTGGGGACAGTGATATCACACCAACACCCAATGCTCGTTTTTTAGGGGCTACTTTTGACCAAAACATGACATTTCAACTGCATGTCTGCCCTTTTAAAATCCTGCAATTGGCAGCTTCGTCGCATTGGACAGATAAGAAAGGTCCTTTCAATGGAAGCTTCTGAAAAAATTGTTCATACCTTTATCAGTTCTCACCTGGATAATGGAATGGTTTACCTGACTGTCAGATCCAATGTCTACAGGGTGTCCATAACATCGTTTCATGGATCCCAACTCTAACTAAAAAATATTAACATATCACTCCTGTTTTAAAGACGTCACTGGCTAAAAAACACATAGCATACAAAATTGTAACACTGACCTTCAAATGCCTCAGTACACTGCTATATTATCTGTCTGAACTCTTGTTTCCATACTCACAACCTACCTAGATTACTGCGGTCATCAAGTAACCTGTTGCTCAAGGAATTTAAATCAAGAATCAACTCTTATGGCAACAGAGAGTTGAAGATAGCAGCACCTGAATTATGGAATAAACTTCCTCTATCCATAAAACAATCTAAGACTTACCATTTTTAAATCCCAATTAAAGCACCATTTGTTTAAGGAGGCATACAAGTGCACGAACATTTGTTGGAATTTGCACTTTAGAAATATTATTGTATTGTATTGTATCACAATTCTGGCATTTTCTCTACTAACGTTTGTAATGTTTGCCTTGTAGATAGTTATTTTATTAGCAATGAGCTATTATTGTGCTACACATGATTGTTCTTTGAACACTCATGATCTAGCATGGTAGTTATTCTTCTTCAACTTCAAAAAAAAACAATTACAAATTTATTCTTTGTGACTCAGAAACTTCCTTTTCAACGCTGTTTCTGAGATGTTCTGGGGAACATGGCAGCATCTTGTCCATGTGTTTGAAAGTCTCTTCCCTAAGTTCTGATCCATCTCACTGATGTATTCTTATGACATTTAGGGCAAGAAATCATGTACAATATATACTACCACATGTTTTCAGGAGATCAATTGGTCTTCGAGTTTCATCAGAGATGTCCTTAAGGTGTTAAAGGGTTTATGGTATATGGGAACACCATCGTTCCTGAAGACTGCAACAGTTCAAGGACACCTTTCTTGTATGGTAATTGTACTGGCAACACTTGGATATGCTTGATGATAGAATTCAGATAGGTTACGAAGGTGTCTCATGGGCATTACAGTGACCTTCATGAAGGTGTCATCCACATAACAGAACCAGACAGATGGAGTTACAGGACCATTCTTAATGGCTATTTCTTAGAATTTTTCCATCGTTAAATCTGCCACAATATTTTTACCTTGTTATCTTGTTACAACTGGAGAGACAATGGTACCCATCGGTGCTCCCTGAATCTGATGGTAAAACACACCATCTGACACAAAATAGGTAGTCGCAAGGAAGAGTCTTAGAAGGCTTATCAGCTAATCTACATTAAGCTCACATCTGTGCCTCAAGGTGTTATCTTCTACCAATCTTTTCTTTATCAAGCACACTGCATTTTCAATGAGGATACTTGTGAATAGAGCAAAAACATCATAATATACCAATTGACGAGGTGGTGGAATTTTCTAATTTTTACAAAGTCTTAACTATTTTTTATGGCATTTGATGGGATTAAAACATGCGCAATAAACCTGCTACTCTTATGTGCACTTCTCCATCAAATACGAAATGTTCCCTGATACATAGCATACAGTGCATTATAAAGTAAGTCTCTGAGTCACAAACAATATGTGTCCAATATTGAATTATGAATCCAGAAACTATCAAACTAACTCTGAAAGAGAAACTTTAACCTCACATTATTTTCTTCTTCAAATTTATGTGATAAATATTTTAATATTTTAGTAACAACTACAACCTCATCGTCCACTACAACCACACCATCTACCACCACAATGACCACTACTGAAGAACGTAAGATTATTTTTACAAAATCAATCCTATTTTATTTAATTTATATAAATTGTATTGTATATTGTATTGTTTTGTATTGTATTTCTACTCCTTTTTTCTATGAAGTAGTTATGATATACCATGAGCCAGCGTGTTTTGAATAAGGAAATCATTACACCATGATTTTTATAGATTATTATTTTTGTTTCTACATGTACGTCGTAACTGCTGTTGAAAGGTTTGTCAAATGATTCCTTAAGGATAAATTTGAATAAGGTTTTCTAAAATTTATTGGCTTAGAAAACCTTACTCAAATTTATCCTTCTTAGAATCTTTTGACAAACCTTTCAACAGCAGTTATGACGTACATGTAGAAACAACAATAATGAGAGGACCTGCTGCCGTTCAAATACTGAATTTAGCTTTTATAATTTAGTTTTTAAAAATTATAGATAAATTAGTTTATAGATAATGAACTGTAATATTGTAAAAATAAACTACATAATCAAAAAGAACATTATTTAAAAGAAATCAAAATCATTAAAAGATTCAGGTTCTTTTCCTCTACCCCATTACGCACCAATGTGCAACCTAGTAGAGTTTGTATTTTCAACTGTGCACCAAGCTCAAATTGAGTACAATTATTTATTACTGCCTGTGCCGTATTAAATAGTAGGCCGCTTATATATTTCAACACTTTTTCAAAAGCCATAAACATTTATTGGAAATATCAGTAATTTCTATATTCTTTATATTTCTATAATCCGTCGGTCCGTCCGTCCTGACAGATAATTTTGACTCATGTCCTGATGACCGGGACAATTTCTAGGCATCCACAGAATAGGGAAGAAAATTAGTGTTTTAAATATATCTTCGAACAAATGCCTGTGACATGGCATACAAATAATGATCAAATTAAAATATCTACCTGCAGCATCGTACGTCAGTAATGAACGTCAGTAATGAACGTTTTAGATGACGTATGGTATGTAGTAAATAATATAGCTTGACATTCGCGCGCGCAGGGAATGAGTAAAAAAAAACCTTATGTATAAATAATATGTAATATGCAAATGCCTACAACAGGCACAGCATTTCTTTCAATGAATTTATTGATTCGAAAAAGTAAGTTGAATTTGTAATGTCTGTATTTAACAGATTAACTGATTGAAACATTTTGGGGTATTTTCCTCGTAGCAGAATATGACTTCTACTATGTCACGGTGTTCAATCAATCTCCAGTTTTTGTGACTTATAAGCAGATTTTGTAAGGAAATCAAGAGTTTTTGTGAGGAAAATGTTTATTTTTGAAATTGGCAGCTTGGATTTTCCACTGTAAACGGGCTAAAACTCATTTCTGAGCAAAATCTTTGTCGTCCATGCACTATAAGAATACATCTGGCACATACTGATGCGATTTATTTCCATTCACATGGGCTGGTTTCTGCTGCTAAGTCTGCAATAGTTGAAGACCCTCGTTCTACATGGCTGTCACTATCCGAAAATGAGTGATATTTTGCCAAATATTGCTTTGTTAAGCCCTAGATTGGGTCAGGCATGTAGCTTATACTTGACTGAA
Source organism: Streblospio benedicti (assembly GCA_019095985.1). Classification (NCBI taxonomy): domain Eukaryota; kingdom Metazoa; phylum Annelida; class Polychaeta; order Spionida; family Spionidae; genus Streblospio; species Streblospio benedicti. The sequence continues at coordinate 1,002,765 of CM032662.1, forward strand.
AACTACCTCATGCATTACATCTATTTTATTAACTTCTATATTGTGTAAAGTCTCCAAATCTACAGAAATGTACAATCAACAGTTTTTGTGAGGGGTTGAAAATCATTTTGTAATTTTGGCCAGTTATGTGGTTTTAAAAAGCACGGGATTAGTGTAATCTGTTTTGTATCAAGTTGAGATACATTCTCATTCATATTTTGCCTGAATTACGTCTTTACAGCCACTATATTCGTCGTTTTCTATCAGATGACCTCAATTTTGAAGGTGGGTGGTCATGTATTGCAGACTTAGCAGCAGAAACCAGCTCATGTGAGTTGAAATAAATCGCATCAGTATGTGCCAGAAGTATTCTTATAGTGCATGGACGGCAAAAATTGTGCTCAGAAATGGTTTTTAGACCGTTTACAGTGGAAAATCCAAACCGCCGATTTCAAAAGTAAACATTTTCCTCACAAAATCTGCTTATAACTCACAAAAACTGGAGATTGATTGAACACCGTGTAGGTACAAAATCAATAACGATCACCTCTTGAAAACTGGTTGTAAAGTTCATGTAACAAGTCTACTAACAATAGATATGTTGAAGGGTATTTTTCTGAAAAGTTATTGATTCCTTGTTACAGCATTTTGTCAAGTTTACTTACAACAATTACAATCATAATTGACCCCACATACAACATTGATGCTCTCTTAACATCCCAACAATGAAGTTATGATGTCTAGCAATCATATCATAGTGCTCTTTCCACGATTGATGCTGTCCTACATGTATAGTAAATTAATTTGTCATGGAATAATTTCTTGCTTAATTTACTCATTCTCACAAAATTACCTAAGTTCTGTATTTTTCTAATCCATATTTATTCTGTATGTGTACACCTGAATCAATCTACAATATATTATATATGCTGATTGCTTGAATATTAGATTCTAACAGTGCTATTTTATCATCTATTTTAAAATGTAAATGTAAATGTGTAAATTTTAAAGTGTCTTGTATTCCATGTATAAAAAATGAGTTTAGAATATTGATTTCATTCTATATACATGTATATTTGTTTTCTTTTCAGTTCCTTATTGTGATGAATATGACACATATGATGCTGATAAATGTGACCATAGTAGTATTTTGCTGGATGGTCTTGGCAATAATACAGACATATGGGGTACTGATTTTACAAAGCCTGGTCGTGAATGTGAAAGCACTCCAGTATATGGAAGTACAACTTCACCATCAGGAACTCCTATAGCTAGTCCAACAACACCTTCTGGTACCACTGGTGGTGGTCCTGGAGGTCGCCTATGTGCTGAAGACAGAAAGTTGTCGTCTGATGATACAGTTCTGTCTATAATACCAGTGTATCCTGGGTGTCCAAAGCCTATGAAGCCTGTGTATAATCTAGGGTTACTTCATGGGATCATAGAAGGTGTCTCACAAGTTAATATAAAAGTGAAAAGGGCTGATGGAGATGACTTTAACAGAACGGTATTTCAAATTACAGTCGAACGGAAATCCATGAATGAATGTTAATTCCAATAATGTGATTTGAAACAAATTTTTCATTCATATAGCATCGAAATGTTAACATAATGTAATGTATTTGACACCAACATCAACGTAGATGTTCAATGTATCTTCAGCGTATCATCATGAAATGTTTAAAACTACATTATCGGAATAACGTTCATTCACGGTTTTCCATTCGTTTAAGCACTTCTAATAAAGAGTAAATCTCTGCATGCATGCGTAGGTACGCTGTGTGCATGTGTGCTCTGAGCATGTACGTACATATTGCATGTATGTGTATAACCAAATGTTTTTCTATATATTTATTTGTATATTTTTTTAAGGTTAATACTAATCCTTCTGGACATGAATTTATCTATCCATCACTTGATGAAATGGAACTACACAGAAATATCAATGAGATTGTGCTTGAATTTGTACCTACTGGTGATGACTATTTTATATGCGACTTTTTCATTCAAGGATGTGCAGGTAAAATCTAGAAATAATTCTCTTTTGTTCAGAACTGGCTGAAGCCAACTGGATAATCCTTCTTGACCAATGCGCATTGTTCTTATTTTAATATAATGTTTGTTGCAACTGCCAACACTAAAATGGTAAGGAGGTAAGGAGTTTTTCATGATACTGAAGAGAATCCTGATAGATTATATCTACATGTAACTGCCAATATTTCAAAAAGATGTTTTGCTATGCACTACGCAAAAGTGGATACAAACATGAACTAAAATGTGAGAGTATTGAGCTGAGCAGCAACGCACCAACCCCAAAAAATGAAAATAGAAAAAGGAAAATAATATGGTATAACCAGCCTTATAGTGACACTGTGCAAACCAACATTGGTAAGAAATTTCTAAACCTAGTGCTTTCCCATAGGGAGCAAACTGCACAAAATATTCAATAAAAATACAATAAAATTGAGCTATAGCTGCATGCAAAATATACAACGAATAATATCTTCACATAATAGTAAAATATTGAAAGCCAACAGAAAAACCAACAATAGAAACAACAGCAATAGAACCAACAAAGAATGTAATTGCCGACAACAATGCCCTTTAGACAAGAAATGCTTATCAAAATCACTAATATACCAGGCAACCTTAAGAAACGTGGACACTGGAGAAGAATCAACATACATAGGACTAACCGAGGGAACATTTAAGACCAGATTTACAACCCATAAACATAGTTTTAACAATGCAACACTGGTTTGTCCTCACTGGGGGCCTTTTCATGTTCCAGTGTTTTGTACACTGGCTTGTACCCAACTAATGGCGTCCCGTCCGTCCATCCGTTCTTCCTTCCTTCTCGTTCGTTACCCCTCTACAGGTCACATCGTTTGAGCTAGGATGCTCAAATTTGGCATGTCCGTTGGAAATGGTGACCACAAGACCCCTGTTTCACGTGGGCCCAAACGGTCCATATTTGGGCCCATTTGGGCCCATTATTAGGTCCATTTTACTAGTATTCAATACGCTTTAGCCATCATGGAAAAATCAATATCATAAGGCAGCAACATTAGTCTAGACTGGTGCTGTTAGCAGCTGAAATATGAATATTGATTTTTTGCCAATATATAGTCAGTGGCATTCCAGTGTTTTTCAGGTATAAAACACTGGTTTGCCCTCACTGGGGGCGCTTTTCATTCCAGTGTTTTATACACTGGCTTGTACCCAATTAATTGAGTCAGACCGTCACTCCGTCCGCCTGACTGGTTTGTTACCCCTCTAAAGGTCGCATCGTTTGAGCTAGGATGCTCAAATTTGGCATGTCGGTTGGAAATGGTGACCACATTAACCCTATTTCACATGGGCCCAAACGGTCCATATTTGGGCCCATTATTAGGTCCATTTTACTAGTATTCAATACGCTTTAGCCAGTATGGAAAAATCAATATCATGAGGCAGCAACATTAGTCTAGCCTGGTGCTGTTAGCTGCTGAAATATGAATATTGATTTTTTGCCAATATATAGACAGTGGCATTCCAGTGTTTTTCCAGGTATAAAACACTGGTTTGCCCTCACTGGGGGCGCTTTTCATATTATTTTATGTTAACATTGTGAGAACTGTTGGCAGAGAAGTCTGCAAGGCTTTAATTACCAGCGCTGCACGCTTAAGCAGGATGTGACACTATCCCTGCTTTTGCAAGCAAAGAAAAAGCAAAGGCACTAAATTTTCTCAAAACTAGCAAAGATGTCCAGAAGATGTTTGCTGATCTGTGTTAGGAATGGGACTTCTCAATAGATCTCGGGGACAGATTTGAACGAGCTGCGATATGACAAAGTTTTGCACAGAAAGGGGAAATCGAAGGTTACCAGTTACCCCCATAAGAGCGAACTATCAAGCAGGGATTTGGAAAAGATGCTAATTAAATCCCCTGCAGATTTCAAGCCATGTAGGAAGAGTATGTTTGCTAGAACAGGAAAATGAAAAAGAGCAATTTGTTATCCATAAGATAGACGGGAAACCTGCTCCAGAATCTGTAATAGATTTGCTTGCATGCAATTGTGCAAGGAAATGTGAAAAGCCAAATTGTATATGGTGGAAAATGGACTTAAATGCACGGATATGTGAAGACTGCATGACGAATTGACAATCAGATATCAGTATTACACTATCTAGAGTACTCCTCGACTACAGAAGACATTCAAGATGATGATTATGATGATGAACATGACTATTAGACTGGTAGCTATGTTCTAAACTTTCAAACATGGAATGCTCTTTCTTATTTAAAACATAGTATTCTTTCGTAATGGCAATGTTGTAGATACATACCACATAACTACATAATTGTAATAATAGTTACAATATTCTACCAAAAGTGTTTTGAAATTGGTTTACAGGAATATGTGTTTGATAGACAAACAGTGCATATAGTAATACGGTTTTAAATGAAAATCCAAGATCAAGTGACATTCATTACTAATCAGTAAAGAGTTCCATATTTATCAACGATGTATAAACAAATACAACAAAAATACTGACTGCCGTATATAAATGCATATTTTTGTAACAGAGGTCACATGAAATTCTTGGTTGCTAAGGTATTCTAGTTACATGGCAACTGTTGACAAACAAGCAAACACTATTCTACAATGATGACACCATAAACTGACATATTTTTTACAGTGCTTACATTTTAATGGCCAAAATAGATGAAATGACTTGACTTATGTGGTGGTACACGAAACTGAATGATTCCTTACTAACGGTTGCCTAGCAACAAGCTCGATTCATAGGCACCACCCCTGAAAGCAAAGGGTAGATATTAATGGATCATTGTACCAAGTTTCATTATCTTCTCCTTAATTGGGGGGGTTTCAATTTACTCGGAGGCCACGGCAAAGAGCATTACCAAGAGGTCTTACGTCCTATGTTTCCTATAGTGGACGTAAAAGTACTGAACAGGTGCTAGCAGGTGCGACGTCGGAGATGGTTTACATCGAGAAGTGACTCAGTATATATTCATAGGTGAAAGAAATGAGGATGACGAAACAACTTATTACATGACTTTAATTAATATGTTGAATTATAAAATAGTACACATATGCATAAACAACAGTGAGTAGTTTCTTGTTTTCATGAAATGAATAATATTGTCTTGATAGAAACTAAGCAAGATAACATTTATTGTAAGCCTAGACTAATCATCTTGTCAAATCCACTTCGATATAATGCACATTCTACCTTCAAAGTTTAGTAATGAAATATGCTACTAAATTTTTATAATTGATATGGTTGGAACACATACTTCTGTAGATTACATATATATTAGTTAAATGTTTCTAGCCATAGCATGTTCTAAAATACTAAGCAAAATGTTCGGACACTTTTTCTTCCCTAACACTGTAACAGCGTTTTTTCACAGTACGGCTGTCATTGTCACACGCGGGTTCTATAATAAATATGTCAGTATCTCATCCATTCCTGTCCCAAAAATATTTTATAATTAATTATGTAATCTACAGAAGTGTGCGTTTCTAACCATACCAATTATTAAAAATGGCAGGACATACCATTATCAAACTTTGCTAGTCAAAATGGTCAACACAATCGTACTGGTTTTGACAGCACATCAAAGAACATTACGGCGAGTGAAACATATGTGATGGGGTCAACGGACATTTCTTTGCAAATGTAAAATATGAGCTGAAAGTGTGAAAATAAGAATCTGCATAAAATTTTAAGTAACCTATGTGACTATGATGATTTGTTAACTTGTCAGTAAACCTCTGTTAGACTGGCTATCATATCACAGGCAGTTAGCAGTTGACCAAAAAACATCACCACACCGTTGTATAAATACTAGTATATAATTTTGAAAGAAATAATCTGCAGTAATATGCGATTCCATTCATATATATAAATCTAGGTACTCGTTTTAATTAAATAGTTTATTTTGAACATCAATATCACATGCATCGCCATATATAACAGACACTATTCGGCGGGAATACACATGACTTTGGATAAACAACATGGTTTGTAAATGTTCCTGTACATTTTTTTCGGGGATGTCAGCGCCCAGAAATGGTCTATATTTTGTAGATCATAGTATAATGAATGACTTCTCATTCATAGTCTTTTATATTTCTAATCATAAAATGCAAATATATCACGTCAAAACCAGCCAATTTTCTATTCATTTGTATACAACGGCGTTTGTTGACCTCTCCCGGGCACCTGCGCGCACCTGCTGGGAACGCAGATATGGACGTGTTGCGTATCTCGTTAAACTATCTCTGGGCCACAGCTCCAAAAACACAGTATTCTATGAAAAGTCAATAATTCTAAAATGAACAAAATATATGCGAGAAAAACGCTACAAAAAATGATACAGTCCCATTGTTTCTTAAAATACACTCTTACATTTAGATACTGCTCCTACATATTATATACTGTTGGAAACGTCGACGTTTACACTTTCAGATTGTGGTTTCACATATTGATTTTTCTTAAGTACCAACAACTCATGATTCTGCGAACTTAGACACCAGTAAAAATCACTCTCTCGAACATTCTCAATGTTTGGTGTCAAATTGCAAAAATGTGTCCATCGAGACACATCTTGGAAAGGGTCTTAATCGTAAGTTTAACCTCTTGTCTACAACACTCCGAGGTCAGGGTTCCGAGAATCCGCTATTGTTGCCAATAATAGTGTCATTTTTGCTGCAGCGATAATGGGTGAATTTACCGCGGCGTCAATGGGCGCCAAATAAATGTTCACGAAATAGCTGCTTCTTTGGGGGGTTACTATATACTCATTGTTCCTTTAATCTGTGTTTTTTCTATATGTGCAGATTCTCACAAACTTTATCTAAACATCCATTCCAAATACTTATGCAATATGGCATAAAATCAATTAAATATTAGTCTGAGAACTTTGGTCTTCGTTATGATCAACCCAAAAGTAGCAAATGTGAACCCGAAATCCTGAAAAACCCTATAGGGTGAACCTCGTTCATATTTGGTATGTATATAAAAAATTGGTATACTTTACCGGCCACCTATAAAAGAAAAAGATTAACAACCGGGCAAACACACATTTTGCTGACCAAACATCAACTGTAAAATACTGGTCAGCAGCCTTCATCGTGACAGTACGCAGCCTATACTTTTATTAGTTTTCCTGCGAAAATGTGTACTTTGTTTACATCTGTTTTTGAATAATGCAAGTGCTTGCAGGTGCGTGTTGGTACATGTAAATGCTTCTTTTTCAAGTCATCGATGAATAATTAGTTTTTTTACTTTCAAATCAATGCAAACGGATAGAATTTGTGATGTACAATGTTTGTTCAGTGATAATTTAGGTTGTCATAGAATGTAAGCAACATAAAAGGTCTGTTATTGTCGTGTATTCTAATATCGGCAGGTGGTCGACAGCATGAACATCGGCAAAACCGGCGCTTGACATTGGCCTGTACAACATATCAAAATATTAATGTTTTTGGTCGGTGCACATGGTCCGAAAAAAAAGCAAAGACATTTTGTAACTTTTATCATTTCTAACAGCTCCATCCATTTAAACACATTATAAGAAAGTTGACCTAGATAACTTCCGGTACTAGTCACATGAATAACAAACTTAATCAGCGTGGACACATTTTGTTAGTACAAGATAGCTCTTTAACAACGTTTTTTCATGTAGGATGGCATTTCAGAATATTAAGATTCGAGTGCGCAAGCATCGTATTTTGGTAACAAACTTGGGCTAAAATGTGCATTTTGCGAGAGATAACAAGCCGAGCGCACCTGCCACTTCCAGGAAAAGGCCGAACTTCAAAGAGATCAAACTCTGCTGCGGGCGTAACTGTGCGAGGACTAGTGTAAAATACTGCAGAAAACCCGATCTTAAAATATCATTACAGGGATATAGAGTGGTCTCTGCCTGAATTATGTTTTGTCAAAATTGCTTGCACCATATAAACGAAGCGAGTGGTCGAGTCGGCCATTTTGAATTTTTGCTGATAGCACTGAGAAAGCTACTAGATATGCAATGCTATCACATATTTTCAACTCTATGAATATAGACCTTGATAAAAATGAAATGAGAACCCAATGCGTTAGATGGTACCGACCACCCCCACCGGCTCATCCACTATAAGGAGAATTGTTACCAGAAGTTTGGAAAATTAAAACCCACGACAAAATTTCAGTAATTCTTAGTAAAAATATTGTCAAAGTAAATAAAACTAATAATGTTTGTGTTATTGTTACACTGTTTAGTTGATTTACATAGGTTTTTTTGCTCGGAAATAATTACACAGAAATACCAATAAAAATAAAGATACTGATAATTTGATCATAATACTGTTTTTTTCACATCCTGAAGCTGTTTTTTCTCCATCGGGTGTTGGTAACCATGTAAAAAAAAACACCATTATAAAATGGGCAGATTTTCCACCTCGATACCTACCTCTACCAACATTGGCTTGCCACATTTATACATCATTTCAACTTTTGTGCAGTATTACTTGCTATGATATTGCCAATTAATCAACATATGACTCATCCAACTTATATTTTTTAAATGCTTATAAATGTAATAACTTTTTTCTCTCACTATATTTTAGATTTTGAGTGTATATCAACTACTGAAACAACCACAACTACAACAACAAGTAAGAACCAGTTTAATTGTGATCATTTATTATTGTAATTGTTGTAAATGAATAAAAAAATTAACTACTATACGTTATTCAATTCCAATGCCTATTCATTAATAAATGACCAACTTATTATTACAGGCCAACAGTTATGATATTGACTGTGTATATTACAGCGTATATAATACGGAATAGAAAACAAAAAATGATGAAAATAGAGAATTTACTATGTGTTGATTTTTTTTATATTACTAGTTATTAGGAATTTTTCTGAATACTTGCAGTACCATTTAGACTTGACCATAAATAATATACATATGTGAATGTACATATTTGGTTCTACTCTCACAGTTATCCCAAGCAAAATACAGTTATTCATACATATTTGGTGTTTTCTGCAATTATGCATCAGGATAAATAAAATCATTGTTTGTCAAAAACTTTGTCGTATCAACCATTTATTTAGCATAGATGCAGCATCATTATGGTTTCATGTACAAAACTGTCGTAACTAAATTAGAGGAATCGGCATAAGAAATTGTAATAATTTGTAACAATTCAAAACAACTTCAGGGAGCATGCACGGCAGGTGTTCAGGAGGTGCATGGCCCGGCATCTCAAGATCACACCATTGGGCAGTTCCTTCCCTGTTAGATTCCAAATCCTTCCTTCCGGTACAACACATCATGTACTTCTCATCCTGGCCTGAACAAGAAGAAGCCATTCGATCCGGGATCAACAGTCTGGAAGACCACGTTGAGCCGTCATGGACTTGGGTGCAATTCTCGTCAGCAGTCATAGCTGCTACAGGATACACCTGAGTACCATTCTGGACTCCTTTTACATCACTCGGCCCTGATGGGGTGCACAGACTCACTTCACCCACTGAACCCCCTGGGGTGTCAATGCTCTGTACAGCCCTGGAGTTCTTGGGGATCCTTCCCTCAAAATAACTTTAATTTTCCACCATGAGGAAAACATGACCTTGGGGTTACACTCGTTTCAGCCAAGTGACTACGTTCACTTGATCTGAAGTGTACATGTAGTTATCCTCCCGGAGACAGTCCTGTCCCCACAGTTGTCTGTTTTTTGACAGTAGCTTGGAGGCGCCACACCTTGCGAGCCATGTATCTATGTATGTATGTATGTTTATCTCCGGACAAGCTAGAGAGTGTACCGATTGACCGATTTCGTTCAAACTTAACACAACTATGAGGTTTGAGGCGACACCAAAGTGATTAGATTTTGGACAATGTGCCAATTAAACTGCGCTTTCCACAGGGCAATTATGGTCCATTTACAACATTCTTATTACTATTGAAAGCACCATTACAGATAAATATTCTATTAGCTGCAAAATAGACTAGTTGGTGCTGTTTGCTATTTGCTGCTATAGTATCAATAAATAGACAGTGGCATATTATTTGTGGCTGCTATATTGTAATTGTGTACTTTTAATCATGATTTCCAAAACATTTTAGTAAACAACTCTATTGTCCATAAGTCAAAGTTATTCTAGCGAGTATACATCGTTTCAGTATATATCTTAATTCCCCATAAGTCAACGTTGTTCTAGCGATGCTGTGTTCTTTGAACACTTTTGATCTAGTTATTTTAATGAATCCACACGTATGTGTTGCCCATTTGGCAGGTACAAGTAAACCGATGATTATATATGGAATGTTATTAGACGTCAATTGGAACCAAACCTATCATTTCTAGCAAGACTTTTATTGCTAACTCAAAAAGTTCATCGAGCCGAATGAAATCCTTAAATTGGCACATGACCACTATGAATGACATAGGATAAGTGATACGCGAAAATTACCTTAGAATATCTATAAAGTCGTGTTAGTCTACATGACGCTGGAAATAGTAATGAGATTATTGGTATTGATTAATTCAATTGCACATCACGTCCCGCGCTTCTGGGAAGTGAAGAATATCAAACAAAACTATCCAAACCAAGCCAAACCTTCTTCGATCTTTTTTTTATTCCTAGAAAAATTACTGAAGGTAAAATACTTATAAGAAATCGATTTACAAAAAATTAACCAATATCAACAAAGCTAACAATTCGTCTAAGAAATAATCAATATTCAACAATCAATTTTGTAAGTGTCAAAGAGGGCCCTCAAAGAGTACCGCTATGTATTTGATATTCTATAAGACAATAACGTTTTGCTTATTTATTTTCTTTCAGCACAATGCGATGAAATAGCTAAAATCGAAAGTATATGTGATTACGAAAAAGAAAATTTTGACGTGACTTGTTTGGGTCAATTCTGTGGTAAAACTGATTTGTTTGAACCTACTGATGTGAGCAATTTATGGGAGGAATGTTCTGAAGATGAACTTACATTGAATTGTAAAGAGTAAGTAATATGTATATGAACTTATGAATTTCTAATCCACGATCAAATTCTGTACAACGCATTTTGATTTGAACCCTCTACAAAAATCAAACTGTGTGTAGATCTGAGTCCATCATCGTGCCACCTAGCAATCAATTAAAAATTATATGGATAAAAAATTGTGTATGTTTTCTTTATATACAATGTATGCTTTCAACATTGATGAGGATTGACTCATCATAAAGTGTCATGATATTATGTGATATTTTATCACTGTTTTGATATGACATGGCCTTTTTCTTCTTGATAGTGTCAGGCCTATGTATTAAGCTGGGGTGCTGACAAATAACCTCTGCTCTGTGTAATAAGGTCGTCACTAATTGTGAATGGTTGGGTGATATGAATTGAAGTTGAATTATTGGTAGGTATTTATCGTTCCGGAGGGAGATTTCTCTCTTTGCTTCTGTCCACTTCAGTCTGTACGTATGTACGTCAGTCTGACGGTCTGAAATAAACAGGCTCATTAAAACAAACACTATTAGAGCTATTGCTTTGCAAATTGAATATGTCATGTTTGAGGAAAAAAGTATCTCACAAAAAATTTGTTTGTACTTTAGCCTACATTTAATGAACTTATTAGCATTACGTAATAAACCTTATTATCACTCTACAGGGAGAAGTATTTGACCTATTGTCACCAGACTTCATATTTAGCTTCATTGTACTACTCTCCATAGCTGAATAGATTTTGGTGTACTTAAGCCCATTTTTGATGAAGTTACGATGTGTTTTCATTTTCGTTCTGATTAGATATGTTGCCTTACAATAATCTTTATACATGTATGTACAGTAATGATATCGTGAGAAGGATACAGAATCGTAAACGAAATGAGAGGAATTTGCGCAATAAAACGTAATAAATCGTAACATTTCGAAACAAAGTTACGGTTGTCAAGGATTTCTTGGAACTGCTCACTCCCTGAAACTACGGCACTTATGAATAACGAAATAAACTGGAAAACAAAAAAAAAAACAAGAATACTTTTTTGAGAAGAAATGGGAAAAAAACGTATGGAATCGTAGCTTAATTCCCGAAAATTTTCTGTGTCCTTCTTACGGTATCAGTACTGTATTTGAATTACTAATATTAAAATTGATTACATAAAAGGGGCTGATCTAGGAGGGGGAGATTTTTGACGTTCTGACGACTACTTGTTATTTCTGATTTCACATATTGTCATTTTACTTGATGATGTCAGCTGGAGAAAGACTATGTGACATCACTCTTTAAAATTACTTGCAAAGTTATAATATATAGAATAATTAACAATTCATACCTTTAAGTAAATTGCATCACAACCAGTCTGTCAAATCAAAATCAGGCCATATCACATCAGAACATTTTCTAAGGAACCCATTATCAGTGTATAAGAGTACATAATCTGAATATTGTTGCTTTATGTAAGACCAAACACATGTAAACTTTTTGTTAAAATTTTAAAAATATATACATGTATACAAGCTTCTTAAAATGATATGTAAATAAATACGTATGTAGTAGCATTACTTTACGACATATAGGAACAACTTTGAAAAACATTTAAAAAAAAGATGTCCTGACGATTATTCAAAATACATTCAATACTTTTGAAATGACCATAAAATTCAAATTATATTTATAAACTAAAAGCAACAATACAGCTTTTAAATATTTTTTGCTGTAACAGCTTCATATAGAAATTTAAAAAACATGATGATCTTACTTGTAGTGATAGCTTTGTACTAACTCCTAAAGTTGGGGGAGGAGTGATTTATCAGGAAGTGTGTGTTGGTGTTCAAGGGGCAGAATCTGTTGTGTTCAAATTATTTGGTGCCACCGATGAAAACAACCAGCAACAAGTAAGTTTTTGAACATCAAATTATGAAGTCTTTCATTTATCATGGCTAATATTTGTTTCATTGGTTAAAATATGATATGCTATGAATATAGGTTCTTGTAAATGGAGAGAATAGGGTTTGTGTGACACCTCTCCCTGAAGATCCTGAATATGTCTTCAAAGTTTTGATTTCATTTCAATGCACAGATGAAGATGCCAACATTACAACTTCAAATCTCAGTTTCACAAAATGTGGTGAAGGTAATTGTCTAATTCTGCATTTTTTAGTATTTGTGTGTTGAACAAACATTGTTGGCCAAACAGAATGTCCACATGCACAAATAAGACACAGAAAATAGTTAGCTGAATATAAAAGCATGGAACTCATGAACTGTCAATTGTCTGTCATGCTGCTTGAATATATCCAGATGTATTTCTATATTAATGATCATTTACTTTTGACATTCATATATCCTCTCTCAATAGAGATGGTGGATGATGCAACCTCCCTAGTGTATGGAACAACCTTATTTCTTTGCATGTAGCTAGCAGAACGGGGAGGGTGGGGGGTCATTAGGTCAAACAACAGATTGTTAATCCTGTAATATTGTTCAGACTATTATGTTTGGTTATATTGACAGTCTGATTAAGCCCTAAGTATGGGTGAAAGCTTACAAATTTTCTTCTTGTAAATATCCTTGGTAGTAATAAACTGTATATTTGTGTATTATATACCACTGGATAGTTGAGTCTACACTAAGATATGTTTAACCTATTTACCTATGATAAGTTATCTTAAGGAGTCCTCATTGTTTATTCAAGTGTAAGGTAGAACGAATGACAGGAGTGTGTCCTATTTTTTCAAACATTCTAGGTGGGTCCATTTTTTCACATATTTTGTTTACATGGTAAATAGTTAATAGAAATATAATCATTGCATTGTTCCTATTTCTTTTTTTTTTCCTATTTATTGCTCACGCCCAAATATACTTTTTCATATGGACAAAAGAGATTATAGGGAAAACTGTTTAAAGTCTAACTCAGAACAATATGTTAGAAAAAGGCATCTAATTATTTTTTGAGTAAATTATAGTGGTAGATGGCATGGCTTGCCACATATAATGTGCTTAAGTGCAAAAAAGGTTGTAAATTAACAGTATAGGCTAACCTGTAAATAATACCACTGGGATTATGGTCAAAATTGGTGTCAGTTATAGAGGTGGTTGCTTGTAGGTTTGAAGTGGTATCTATGACGATTTAGAACAAGGAAGAAAAAAGATATTGTAAAGGTAGTCTCATTATAGAGTTGTCATAATTGGGGGTTATGCTATGAAAATAAACAGACGTTACAAATTTACATACAACCTGCCTGCAAACATTCTACAGTAATCAATAATCGCTGATAATTGTTGCACAAAAATTTGTTGTTGTACACTTATGTAACATTTTATGTAACATTCATTTTGAAACATTTGTTTTGAAACATTTTTTAATTGAGTCATCCATCTTGACTTGTGAAGGCACATTGTAAATTCCATTGCACCACAGTGACATACTCTGTGTCGGGACTTGAGCCCTGGATCAATACCACTGTAGCACCTATTCAACAAGCATTTACTGCAGCTGCATTAGACCAGGCAGCCATCTTCACAGAGGCTTTGTGATGTAGCCCTATAGACTAGGAGAAAGCATGCGCTAATGTCAATACCTTTATACCCAAGCCCCGATTGGGTTGGTTAAGACTATACGCACGAAGTCTGTAGGCTATGAACTCAACTCAGAATTCAGCACGATTTTCAGCAAAATTTTCAGCAAAACGCTGTACCCACAGGATGACCCGTGTTAGTAACGGGTGACCCCGTAACGAATGAATGTACATCACGTTCAGATAACTGTACGAAACATACATATAAAAGGGAATCGCGTTGATAAAATAATATTTATGCGTGGTGGTTGCACCTACTGTACTCAATTATGGATAACGTAACACTTTCATATAAGCTAAGTAGGATAAGTAATTACACGAATAAAAACAATGATGCTTCTATTTCTCAAAGTTTAAATAGAAATGTCAAGGTACATTTAACAGTTTAATGAGGATACTAGCTGTCATTATCCCACTGAACGTTGCCACTTGAAATCCGTGGTCTGTCTGCGAATGTATGTTTATCAACAAGGGAATAGTTCAATGTTTAAGGTTGTGGAGCTTATAAAACTGCGTAATTATTCATACACATATGTAAAATTTACTACTGAAACCGATTTTGCATACATAATAGATGTTTAAAAATTGGTTGTTTATTCGAGATCGGCAAAATATCTGCGTAAAGTTGACACCATCATTTATTCGTTTTCAAAGAAACACACGATATTTTTTACGGAGCCTATGCAGCTTTCATAAGACTGCTGTCAAACACCTTTTCTGTGATCCGCCATTTGAATTGTCATCAAATATCCATTTTAGAAGACACAAACCAAATATCTGTCCGTGAATGCCGTGTGTGCATCATTGTACAATTTTGATACTAAATATGAGCTTATGAGGCTGGATTTTGCATGGCCTATGTTCCTCTGCTGGTATTCCCATAGTGACTAACATTTTATGTATAAGCAAGCTCCTACCAGTGTGGGTAGGATCTTGCTTGCCATAGAAAATAGAGAGAGAAGAATATAATTAAAACTATATGATTATATTTATGTTTTAAATATTGTTTTAGGTGATAAATCGTGTGGACCTCTTAAAAATACAAATTGTGGTAATAGTAATCCAACTATTACATGCTTTGATGGTTCATTTATCAAACAAGAAGATGAATCTTGCAATGATGTATGCAGGTAAACATACCACCTCACCCTACATAAGGTTCAAGGTGCCAAAGGTTCAAGGTCTACTAGATCATTCTTCATTTGATGACCATAACCTATGAGCCTATGTTTGAAATGATAATTATTCACACTGCAATCAATTTTATGAATGACTTACTGTGGTGATATATCCCATCTCACAATGATTACCTTACATGTATGTATAAAATGTAGTTTATATTTTAGCATACACCTAGTTGATAGATACCAACATGGATATACATGTAAATGTACTATATCTTCCCACAGTCTACTGGTAAAACAACTGTCTGGAAAGACTTATGGTGCATTATTGATTAGATACAGTTACAAAATAGATTAAAAAGAATTAAAGTCATACCTGTCAAATTAACTTATGATTATATAAGCACCATAATATCAACACCGATTCCAACACCTTGCTTGATCTAGACTATTTCTTAAAGATAATGCTTAGGTCAAAAATATAAGTGATCTGTAAATTCCAGGATCAATAAACAATGTCTCTTCCATTGGAAATGAAAGGAAATGATACTAATATTATTCACCTTAATTATATATTACACGTTTAAAAATACCACGATGTTTTGTTAGCTAAAAGACAAAGTCACGTGATATTGCATAATCGAATGATTTTCGCCAGACGTACTGTGCATTTCCAACGGCAGACGTTCCATTTAACATGGGAGAAATAGGGGACTTCTCGCATGCAGCATGCAAGTTACCTCTGACAAAAATCATTCTGTTGACATTTTGCTGCTTCACATGTTTTGATGGTTACTACCTGGCTGTTTATGTTGTGGTATTTAAATTGCTCTACATGAGTAAATACGTTGTTTAAATGATGAAATTTTCAGAATGCACATTACACACCATGTTGCTTCTCTACAGGCATACTTGATTGACCACTGAGCATAACCTTAATTAAAGTGTTTATGAAAACAGAATCAATGATTTATTCTCCATAGTAGGCAACGTAATTGAGGCTGTTTTGTTTTGGGTAATTCCCTAATGATGTCATTAAGATAATTAAACCACCTTCTTTTAGCGGAGAGCATGGCTGTTTCCCTATCCAATGATACAGTACTGATTGGGAATAGAGGACAGTGAATTTAGCAGAATATTTCGAATTCTAAATGAATGAGCAAATCGAAGCGAACAAATTCATAAAAGGTGAATGGTAAATTCTCATTTTACTCACCTTACTAGACATTGGCGATAATACAGGAAATTCACAAATTACATAAAGAAAAAGATGTCTGAACTTCTGAAAATTTGTATAATTCGTGAAATGTGCATCAATTCTAATAATAATTGGAATCTGCATGCTGTCATCACCTTATTTCATTCAAATTCTGAGAAAAAGAAAGAATTATGCAAATTTTAAGGATGAAGTTCGTAATCAATTCTGTAAATTCGCAAATTTTTTCGTGTTCTTTGCGAAATTCGATTTAGGCCTTGAGCTGGCATCATACTGTTTTGCGCAATTTTTTTGGTTATGTGTCATTTAAAATTACTGTTTCAAGTTTATTTGCTGCACCATAACATATATAGCATTATGCAACATGAAGGGTAACAAACTTCCCCATTTATACTGCCATGGTGGGGTGTACTAAAATAACAATAAAAATAAAACGAATTTGTATTATGTTCGATTTTGAATTTTGCAAATTATCTGAATCAAAGAGTCTATATTCATTGGGAAATTCTTTGAAACTAATGATACAAAGAGAATTTTGTGAATTTTGAGAAGTGGATCCGGAGAAGGGGAATTTTAAAGGTAGACTATGTATTTTTCCAAATTTGTCACTGGATCCATGGTGTGGAAGCAGAATTTACTGTAGAAAAATAAAAATACAGAATACAGGCAAATAGAATTTTGCGAAGGAGAATTTACGGATTATTACCTGTCCACTATTCCCAACTAGATCAAAAGTGTTCAAAGAACACTGCGTCGCTAGAACGACATTGACTCATGGGCAATTAAGATTTAAACTGAAATGATGTATACTTTACAATCAAGAAACTTATGAATTTGAGGAGAAAACATCAGAATGAATCAGAATGAATCCAGCATAAAGATATTTGTGTTGCTATACAATAGTACTGAATAACAAGATGATAATCAATATCAGTTTCAAATCCAATAATCAATTTTGCTGCTTGGTTGGAATAGATTTTTTTCCTGCCGGCTAAGTTTCTAGAAAGCAAAATTTAATTGGCAGAGCGCCCAAAATCGAATCACTTCAGTGTCGTCTCATACCTGATAGTCGTGTAAAGTTTGAACGAAATCGGTGCAACAGTTAAAGCGCTAGCTTGTCCGGAGACATACATGCATACATACATAGTTAGTCACATAGTTACATAGTTAGTTAGTTAGTTACAAATGAACAAAGCGCTCGCTTCAGCAGCTGAGCTGAAGCGACGCAATCAGTACTGTGTATGATATGTGAGGAGTATTATCACAGAAATATGAGTATTTTGCGTCTGAATTTAGGCATCTAAAATGGGTGTCCGACGGGTAAATAATTGTTCTCCCAAATGCTAGTAAAATAGTATTAACACCCTGGTAATTTTCAACAAAATTTATATCGATATGTTATGTTCTCGTTGCCGCACATGACTATGGTGTCAACACGGCAAGTATCTCTGTATGAAAAAATGTGATGAAGCCGGGTCTTATATTGTAATAAATACATAGTTTTATGTGCCCTCGAGGGCGCATCCGGAGTGCTTGGGTTTATCTTCATGTCTGACCTGTAAAAGAGCTGGCTGACAAGGTGTTTCTGTACAACATTGGACTGGATAAGACTCATGTGTCAACATGAGAAAGACAAAGTTCATGGTATCAGGCTTAGATTAAAACCTTCGTCTTAAGACCAAGGAACACCTTTGTGCAGTTTAACTATACAGTTCTAGGTAAAATGCAATACTGTTTAGGAAGTACTAGTAGCAAGTGGTGGTTCATACGAGGTCCAATAGCATCATGGGAAAGTGAAATCCTAATCCAAATTTCTTATGTGGAAGGTGTTTAGGCCCTGCTAGATAGAAGGCCTTTCAAGGAATTTTCTGTGGGTGGACATGAGCTTGAGGCTGTTCCAGAGTTCTGCTAAATTGGTGACAAGTTATCTAGTGGAGGCGAAAATGGAACATGATATACTTGAGTTTATCACGCATGACTGACTATATGGGGCCTGACAACACCACTGTTCATGTGTGACAAGTGGGAAGGCATAAGTTCTAATTGTCTTTTAACTATACAGACTCTTGAAAAGGTCTGAGCACCAGTATCAGTATTAACAGGGACTTTTGTCACACTTAATAAACTTGGATTGGTTATTGGGTATCACCTACCGTGAAATACATATCAATCAAAAAATCAATAAAAAAATCATTCAAATTCTAAATTTATTTGGACAGCTCCTAATTATTCCTCAATTTGAGGGTGTGGTCTGGCTGCCCAGTTAATTTCTTAACCGTCCCCTCCAAGTTTTTCTATCATTTGGATTTGTTTAATCCATACCCAGATTTGATAGATCTTTCTCCACAACAGCGTCCCATGTCTGCCTTAGTTTTTCTCTGCCTTTCTCTCTCGTTATCCTGAGCTTTTTAACTTTGTTTTTCCATCCCTAGCTGGGCTCTCAAACATGACAAAGACATCTCAGTGTACACTAGCAAAGCACACTATCAATGTCTGCAATAACCAGTATTGTAAACAAAGTGGGCCAGGGGCACACAATGCATCCTGTCAGGTTACAACGTACTCGACATAACAGGGATTCAGTGACTAAGGCTGCGAGGCTACTAGGCTATAAATAGTATCATAGGCGTCAAGTGCTGTTGCGCAATTGATACTGGCCGAGAGTGAACAAGTCTATAAGGTGTAAGGGTAGTTAGTTCAGTGGTAGAGCGTCTGCTCGTACATGTATAACTGGTCTGGTGTGTGCAGAAGATTGTGAGTTCGATTCCACAACTTTCCAAATAACTTTACAAAGCCTGTCTCCTGAATTTCGTTACAATTGGTGGAAAGTCACGGACCCGGGTGCTTCAGTGAAGCCACTAGGTAGTACCCTGTAAATTGCCCAGTTGTCCAGTGGGCTGACCCTGTATACAAGCTAGTGAGGGGGCTACCGCTTGGGTAATGTCGAAATCAGATAGTTGGGTATGTGTGATCTGACGGATGATGGGAAAGTTAGATCTGAGAATTCTTACAGGTCCCTCGGTCACCGAAAGCTGGCTATGGGAATACACTCCCAGAGAGAATTCCTGATCTGATAACCCTGTGTCCCTGGCACACTGACGGTATAGAACTTCCTATCTCTCTCTCCAAAAAAGACAGCAGCCTATGGCCGGCGGGATGGCAATGGCTACACCCCAGCTACACCCTACACCTTCGTAGAGTAGCTGTAGAAAGAGCCATCGGCTTTGCTCAAGGAGAAGGGAGTTGGGGGAGTCTGTACACAAAGTGGGCCAAGGGCACACAATGCATCCTGTCAGGTTACAACGTACTCGACATAACAGGGATTTAGTGACTAAGGCTGCAAGGCTACTAGGCTATAGATAGTATCATATTCGTCAAGTGCTGTTGCACAATTGATACTGGCCGAGTATGAACAAGTCTATAAGGTGTAAGGGGAGTTAGCTCAGTGGTAGAGCGTCTCCTGTACATATATGACTGGTCTGGTGTGTGCAGAAGATCTTGAGTTTGATTCCACGACTTTCCAAATACCTTTACAAAGCCTGTCTCCTGAATTTCGTTTCAGTATCTATAGTAGGATGTCTGATTTGACATCATAATTGGGTTTCACGGAGCACACCCATCAAGGCTTGGCTCTGTTATTTCTCCTCAGGCAATTCACAGTGTTGGAAGATGTCACCCACATTTCAGAGCCATGAAGCATAGTGCAACACATACAAGTGGGGTATACTCTGCCTCTTGATGAAAAAGGTATATACTTGTTGGTGATCATGAGTATTTGCAGGAACTCACGAAATTTCCCTCAGCAGTCTTGCATCTAATAGTTGCAGCTCATTCATGACCTCCACTGGAGAGCATGTCACCTAAACAGCAGAACTCTATCATGAGGTCTAAACTGTATTTCCCAACTGGAACCTCCTTGGCCATCAATTAGACTGGTGTTACCAGTAGATGGTGGACATAAGTATTCAAGGTCAGGTTTCAGAACACCCTCAATTCCGCTGCACTTTTTGTAGACCCAGCATGATCACCTTCTACAGAAAATAGGTTTTCTTGCGACTCATTCTGGCACACAGCACATGGGTATTCTCCACAATAAAGTAGCTTGTGAGGTATTGCTCTGAAATCAAATATTTGGTTTACCCCTGTTTACATGTAGTCTCTTGGCCTCTATATCAGTCTTGCATGCATGCACCATTTCTGACAACTCTTCAACGGACTTAGCCATTATGACAAAGTCGTCCACATACAACAGTTCCCTAGGTGATCCTATGCAGAACTCATGAGAGCAGGCTTCTAGGACAATAATCAACAGTAATGGACTAAGACCAGAACACTGATGTGGCTCAACAATAACACTAAATTCTTCACTATAGCCATCTCTAATATGAAAACGACTATGCACATAGATTGAACCAGCTTTATAAGCCACTCTTCCACACCTACCTCATGCATAGCCCCCAATATGACGTGTCTAGGAACAGTATATTTATAAATACTCTGACTTTTCTAAGCTTTTTGATTGTCGACACTTTACACAGCTCACATGAATTCAATTTCCAATTTCATATTTCACTCATAGATGTAGTAACGGAATGGCCTTTGATCGATATGGACAGTGTGTAAACAATTCACAAGATAGTGGAACATGTGATTGCTACAGCGATGAATTGAATGCATTTATAGAACATGGAAATTCAGAAAGTGGTCAAAACTGCAAGACACAGTAAGTGCTATTGAATATTTTCCATGCATAAATTGGCTACTTGTGAAAATTACTGATCTTTTTTTCTAATCTGTTTGCATTACAGGGCACAATATCTTACAATTTCACGTTACAAAATAAACATTTTAAGACACTTCTTTGTTTTAGTACATGCGACAATGGAAGAATTTCAATTTCCACTACTTCTCCTTGTTCTGGTAAGCTAATTTTATATGGCAAAATCTTAGTTGACTGGATTCTTTGAGTACCAAACACAGGTGAGGTCTGGCATATCTGAGGGTACAGCTAGGGCATGAACCTCATTAAAATTTGATCATGGTTCATGGGCAACTCTGAAAAATAGCCATTCCTGACCAAAAGTAGCCGGATCTGAATTTTGCTCAATCTAAATCTATAGCACTAGTAACTTGAAACGCTGCATACATGTACATGTATGTCTTAAATTTGATTCTCAGTTTCAAGTAATAAATAAGATGTCAATATGATTGATATATTTTAAATGTCCTTGTCTGAACTCCTGGATCAATCATGCTGATGTCATCTTTTTGATAGCCTTGATCTTTTATAGTAAATGTTAATAGGGTGTGTTTTACACATAAGATACTAATGTCCTTGACATGTAAAATGGGAGGTGATTAAATTTGAAGTGACGAAATTGTGTGAAAATGTCCACATTTATTATAATATGTATAAAAAGGAATTGAATTTGGTCAACGAATGCTAGCTACATATATCCTGGGCCATAAACCTTTATAATTAACTGACCAAAGTGATCATTGGGACGGCTGTTTTTCATACCTTGGTACAACTTTGTATTCTTGGTTGTGCTAGTTATATTCTGACAGTTACATGAAAATCTATGATGTAAGGCACTTTCACAATTGATTACAAATAATTGTGACAATAATATACAACCATTTGATTAAAATGACATTCGTAAAAAGAGCTATAACTTCTAAACAAGAAATAAGAATTTTTGGCAATACTGGTACATGTAAGAATTGCAGAGCATCAGTGACATATACATATAAGAACATTTATTGCTTGAGTAAAAACATCCCAATACCTATATACTTTTCTTCAAAAGGCTTGTGAGTCACAATTTTACTTGAAGACCTTATGTTGCAATCGCCGACATGTTCAATTATTTTAAATATATTCACTATAATTCTTCAAGAAAATTAAGAAATTTTATGAAATACGTGAACACATGTATTTACATTCGCTTCAGCATGGCAATAGGAAGCTCCACCATGCATGCACTGCTTTTGGCTTTAGGTCTCGTAACTCCAAATACAATCTTGAATTTACATTGTATAAGTTCCAACACCCCCACTTAAATTCAGGATTGTCACACACATGGGTTAAAATAATAAACTTTAAACATAAAATTAATTCTATATACAAAAACGATACATGATTACACCATACACAAAGATAAGTAACTGATTTTTTTACATTCTTCGAACAAACTTTTCTTAAAAAAATCCTATTTCACATTTGGCAAAGACTGTTAAACAAACTGCTAAGTTCACATTTGTTGGCACATACAAAAGATCTACTTCACCTGACTGAACAACATCTCTTATAAAATGGTACTCTATGTCTATATGTTTCGATCTTTGTGAAACTTTAGTTCTTTGCCAGAGCAATACAGCCCCTTGATCGTCACTTAACACTGTCACTGGTTCACTTACAGTTTCAGCATACATGCTACGAATCAGTTGATATATATATTAGAAATAAAGCCTCTTGCACTGCAACTGCAAGTGAAACAGATTCAGCCTCACAAATAGAGAGAGCTACAGTAGATTGCTTCCGGCTCTTCCACGAAATGAAAGAACTGTTATCATTTAGTTTAAAACAGTAACCAGAAGTGCTTTTACAATCACTAGCTCCTGCCCAATCGGCATCACAATAACCATGAATATTTAATACTTTATCATCTTTACAATACAGCAATCCATAATTTTGAGTTCCCTTCAAGTATATGAACACATGTTTAACAGCAACCCAATGTTCCACGGTGGGTTTTGCACAATATTGTGATAACTTTCCAACCACATAAGAAATGTTTGGTCTGGTACAGATCATGAGGTAAAATAAACTACCAATTGCCTTTCTATACATAGTTGAATCAAAAGGCTTAGCATTATTATCAAATACCAATTTTTGTTCACATGACGTATTGCGAGGCTTGCAGTTTGACATTTCAAATGTTTCAAGAACTTTTGCTAAATATTTAGATTGTGACATTTTATTTCATTTTGTTTATGCTCAAAATTGATACCTAGAAAATATGACAATATTCTTAAATCTTTCATTTTAAAATTTTGTTTTAACCAATTCTTAGTTTCATTTAAAACATCTTCACTTGCACATGTTATAATTAGATCATCAACCCACACAACAAGCATAACTTTTTCATTTCCGTCAC
>CM032662.1:1026938-1046777 GCA_019095985.1 Streblospio benedicti
ACTAATTGTTTTCGCTTGTATGTGTATATTCATAGGTAGGTACTGTATGAACTGTACTGTACGAAAAACTGCTCATCACATAATCATTCTATAATAAGCTTCAGAAAAATATTTTACCATCGGACCATCTGATTTTGTATTATAAATAACCTTTCATATTGCATCTCATGATATGTTTGTAGATATCAGTATAGTACTACTGGTGGTACTTGTGAAGAGCTGGAGGTTGACTCAAAAGATTGTTATCCAGATGAAGACTGCATGTGTGACATTGATGGCGAAAAATATAATGTTGGTGAAAATATTACTGTTGATGCTTGTAACCAGTACTGGTAGGATTTTTGTTGTGTTTTGTTGCAAGCCATATTGTGGTTGTACAAATGTATATCAATGTATGCATGAGTATTTGTAACAAAATTGGATATAGCTACCTGTATAAAATTAATTTGAAAGGAAAAGTTTAAGTATACTAGTTTTAAAGTATATGTGTAATTTTTCACATGTAGACATAAATTTAGTATGAAATTAATCATCTCTTATGTTAAAAACATTGTAGCTTTTGTGGAGAGTCACTGACCATGGAATGTAGAGACATCCCAAATGAGTGTGAATCATGTGCTGAGGTCTGTACTGATTTTATTTGTAATTTCGTTTGTTATCCTACACTTGTCATGCAATGATGATTTATCATACTTATAATAAACATCTCTCTCTCTCTCTCTCTATATATATATATATATATATATAGTATATATATATATATATATATATATATATATATATATATATATATATATATATATATTTACCCGGGCGCTGCTATTTTTACGGCGCTTGGAAACAGAAGAGATCCGAAACACATTAAATCCTCCTCCCTCCCCATCCTTCCCTCTGTACCCCTTCTCTCACACCAGCTCCCGTCAGAATACAGGTCTGTGACAGATAGAATACACCTCCATCACCTTCCTCCCATCGGCATAAGTCATAGCCATATACACAATACATGTATATGGCAATGATTGAACCCTCTAATATCCCTTCCACCAGCTTCTGCTACCCCTGGTAAACATGTGTGGAACAGATTAAATGTTCCACCCTCCTTTACCCTTCATTCGGCCGGCACCCCCTCTTCTCTCCCCAACCCTCTCTACACCATCCCCATATAAACAGGTCCAGATCAGTCTCAATGCATCTCCATCACCCCCGTCCTACTGCTCGGGTTTGAAACATGAAATCTGGAACAGATTAAATGCTCCTCCCTTCCCATCCCTTCCTCACCAACATATCATCTGCCACCACCCGTCAACAAATCTGGGCTGGAACAGACATCGATCGGTCCCCCATCCCTCACAACAGCTCCCGTCAGTATCCAGGTGTGAGTCAGATTAAATACACCTCCATCACCTTCCTTCCATTGTCATATGTGAGAGCCATACACACTACATGTATATGGCAATGATTGATCCCTCTAATATCACTCCCACCAGTTTCTGCTACCCCTGATAAACATGTGTGGGACATTATTTGACAAGCAATAGTTCATACATCATATTATATATATTTACTTATAATATATAAAATGTATTAAAACAAACAAGTTATTATGAGTTTGATGGAAGTTGAGGATGCGATCGGGATGTATGGCGACGTTTGGAACGATGATGGTGTCTGGATTTTCCGCCATTATGGTTAAAATTGGTCAATCTAACACGCATCCTTCTTAGCGATTACACCCCATGTTGGAATGGACGGTGTAAGCATGTTACGGATGTCATCACAGGGTCTAGGCGGACACGCCCACGACAGGCTGTCTGGTGGCGAGGTCTAGATCTTATGTCCAGCCCTGGGGGTCGTGGCGAGTGCACGATAGTGGTACGTTACCGCTGTGGTCATAACTACCCGGATACATAAGGAATCTTGTTCGAGAATGAAGCTATATAATGATGCATATCGTCAAATACGTCAAATTTAATATGTTTATTGCCGTTACGGTAATTTCTTTTAATCTATCTCGCAGACACTACCTAATTTTGGAGTTCAATTCTACAATAGTACAGCAAAGAATTAAGAAATGGATCACTGATCGGACATCGTGGACCCATTCAAATCACGCGAATCAAAAATATGATGTGACTTTTTCTCAGAGTGATGTGCGTGAAATTATTTAGACATGCTGATAGTTCTTTTGTGGATTTAAGATAATATTCATTGGAATTAAATTGTTGCTGTGAATGCTTTTTGGTATCAAATAGTCAGGTGTATTTTGCGAGTACAAGACAGGTATATTGCATAAATAACATTCATTGGAATCAAGATGATCACGTCGCAGGCGACACCAGGTGGCAGCCGAGCAAACCGAGCTGCTGACTGGTGCCATTCGATATGAGGCTAGATGAGAACCGCCTTTATAGTTGGTGACATGATAATGGACAACCAATCGTCTACAGGGACGCGAGCTGACAGGTGTTAACAGATCAGCACCATGTGGGCTCTATGAAAACAAAACATGAAACAAATCATATCAGGACACAATAGAGCAATACTATCCAAACACAGCACGAACAACAATGACAATAACAACTGCAACTGCCGAAACCCCACCCAATGCCCACTGAACAACCAATGCTTAACTAAATCCATAGTTTACCAAGCAATAGTCACCAACACCAACACTGGAAAAGAGGAAACATATGTAGGACTATCAGAAAACACATTTAAAACCAGATTCATCCAACACAAGGCTTCATTCAATAATACCAGCAAAAGAAACTCCACCAAGCTCAGCCAACACATTTGGAATCTAAAAGACAATAGCACAACATACACACTGAAATGGAAAATACTATCCCAATGCACACCATATTCACCCAACTCCAAAAAATGTAACTTATGCATAAAAGAAACATATTTCATCATCTGCTGCCCAAAAATGTCATCATTGAACAATAGAAACGAATTAGCTACCGAGTGCCGGCACAGAAAGAAATACCTACTAGGCAATACATAAGCAATACCCAAGTCCTCACCCCCTGAAACACTGGATATTCATAACACCACTTCTTGCATCTTGAAACTGCTTAACTACCAATACTGTTTAGTGCATTATGTAATAATCTAATCTGTAAAACTAAACTAAACATGTTTCAATTGTAGCAATAAGTACCCCCATCTAATGTAGTACATGTAACCCCATACCCATATGCTGTTCACAACCAGGATACATAGATCATCACTCCCCGAAATTGTAAATGAAGCATCATCGTATTCTAGTTAATTTTTGTCACGCCATAATTATATGTCCCATACTTTGCAATAGAATCATTTGCACTGAAGATTGAGAAAAGTCATGAAACAAATTTGTATGCAATAAGAAGAGTAGTTTTGTTTTTCCTTCAAATGATATACATAGCTCCTTTTAGTTGAGTCCTCTAATTGACGGATTTTGACCAAATTGAAGGATTTTGACCAAACACCAAGGATATATATATATATAGTACTGGTATCGCCAGAAGGATACAGAAACGAAACGAAATTAGAGGAATCGGCGTAAGAAACTAATAATTCGTAACAATTTGAAACAAATTTACACAGCTATCACAGTTTTCTTGGAACTACTCAATCACCGAAATTACGATACTTACGATTATCGAAATAAACAGAAAAAACGTAATAATCAGAATCAATTCTTACACTTCCCAAAAATGGCTGCTATCTTTCACTCATAAATATCCGGATTTGTTCGGCCGTTCTCATTTATTCCCGCCACAAAGTGAAAGCGGAAGTGCTGACACCGTACAGACACCCAATGAAATAAAAAGCTGTCAAAATGTCATCGTGATTTTGAACTTTAAAAATATTCTTTTTGCCTACGGAACCTCCGTAAAATGCGTAATATAAGGGGAACCATAGGAATAAACGTAACTTCAGGCAAGTCATGAAGCTACAGAACCTTTTTACGTTCGTAATAGTTGCAACAATGAGAAGAATTGGGGAAAAAACGAAGAAATCAAAAGCGTAATTCTTGAAATCTTTCTTCTGTATCCTTCCTATGGTATCAGTACTGTATACTACTCCAACGCTCTGACGTCCCACGTGTGGCTGGAAACGTGTAATGAAAATATTGCACTGCAGTATCGTTTCCACTATTTGATAGACATACTAAATATCATTGAATTTCTGATGGAAGGAAAATGTATGAGTCCATCCACTCACAGGATGGTGATGGGTTCTTATCTATGCAATGTTTTGTCACTGCAAAATCATGTATCAAAATATAAACGCTATTTCATAATGTAAAATATAGACTGTCAATCAGGTAATTGATGCACATGACATATCGCATTGGCCATGCTGATATTGTTTGCATCACTACTAATATATTTTGTATATTTTTTTGTTCTTTTTTTATCAAATGTGAACGGCCACTTTGAGCCACTGCACCCCTTGGCCCGGGAAAGCTAGTATATTATAAACCTTGAAATATAGATTGTAAATATTGAATTTGAAAAATCGACTCGAATCTTAACACTTGTAGTAGCACACAAAATAGTCTAATGTGTGTGTTTATCATTGTTTTTAAATATATATTCAACAAAAATCAAAATACTGAATGCTCATCTGCACAAGATCTAATTAATTATTTGAGTATTACTACTTGCTTTTGTGCTAAAAAACAGCCAAACCTGGATAGCTTTCACCAATTCCATTGGCTTCATCAGTCCTAATGACTTGCCGCCAAAAGGTTAATCGTCACGTGATAGTGGTGTGACGTCGTCGGCGGCTGGCAGGAGCGCAAACATGTGAACGAGGCCCTGAAAAAGTGTGGGTATCCAGAATGGGCAATTAAAAGAGGAGCTTCCACCACACAGAAAGATAAGACCAATAAGAAGAGCGAGAATACTGAAGATACCAAGAAAACCATGGTGGGTGTTCCATACATCAAAGATCTATCCGAGGCAATACGGAGAATTATGAAGGACTACGGCTGTACGGTTTATTTCAAACCAAGAAACACTATACGCCAACTACTCTGTTCTCCTAAGGACCCGACCAGGAAAGAAGAGATTTGTGGTGTGGTCTATCAGATCAACTGTGGAGGAACCAGGACCCAGAAATGCACTAGCACCTATGTGGGAGAAACTTCAAAGACACTGAAAACGAGGTTTGACCAACATAGGCGCCCCAGCAGCACTTCATCACATGTATCTTTGCACCTCCATCAACCGGACAGAGAAAGCCACACCATCACGATGGACAACATCAAGATATTGGACCGTGATCCGTGCACATTCGAGAGGAAGATTAGAGAGGCCATTCATATCAGACGCCTCAATCCGGACCTCAACAAGAATGTGGGGGCCGCGGAACTGCCGGCAATCTACAGCAACATCCTGCCAGCCGCCGACGACGTCACACCACTATCACGTGACGATTAACCTTTTGGCGGCAAGTCATTAGGACTGATGAAGCCAATGGAATTGGTGAAAGCTATCCAGGTTTGGCTGTTTTTTAGCACAAAAGCAAGTAGTAATACTCAAATAATTAAAAATCAAAATATAAGAAACAAATTACATTACTTTAATTGTTGTATAGAATTGCTTATAATAAGCACACATAATATGCAAATGCAGGAAAGTAATATTGTTATTGTAAAAATTGGATTTCAGGGATACATTCATTTGCCAAATGAACAGGATTGCTGTAGATGTGTCCCAGTGGATCGTGAGTCATTGAACTTTCACTTAATTGATTAACAATGATTTCTCAGTCTTACGGTCTTCCGTGTCTTATATATCTCGATTTGATATCTCGATTTGATAATTTAATACATAATATATATTGAATTCAGTCAAAAACTCAGTATTCTAATCTTAAAAAGAACCTTTTTATTCAATTTAAAAGCAAATTCTTTACAAACATTATATGTGGTACAAGCTTGTTTAATATTATCTCATAATTCTGTACTTGTTCATGAAAATGTTTGAATGGAAAGTTTTCTTGGTTTTGTTCTTATTATGTTCTGCTTGTACAATGATAAAATATTATTATTGATTTGAATATTGTTTATCATGCCATTTTTGCGTCGCTTCAGCTCAGCTGCTGAAGCAAGCATTGTGTTTTGTTCATTTGTAACTAACTAACTAACTAACTATGTAACTATGTATGTATGTATATCTCTGGACAAGCTAGCGGGCATACCGATGAACCGATTTTATTCAAACTTTACACAACTATGAGGTTTGAGGCGACACCAAAGTGCTTCGATTTTGGGCAATCTCATCAAAATCTCATCAAAAATCATTTCAATTCACGCGACACGCGTTTTGTCGTCTGCTCACCAATGCGTTATCAGGAAACAGCCAAAAGAAATATCATTGTACCGAACCATACGACAGCGCGACAGGCGACAAAACGTGTGATGAGGAAACACACACTAAGTCAACTTTGTTCTAGCGAGTATACATCGTTTTAGTATATATCCTAATTGCCCATAAGTTAACGTTGTTCTAGCGACGCTGTGTTCTTTGAACACTTCTGATCTAGTTTATTATTGTGTTTGTATGCTATATGGAGATGGCTCACATAGCATTTTTGCCATGCTGAATCCGATTTTATTTTAGAAATAAAACAAGTTTAAACTACTTTTAGATTTTTATTTTATGCATTTATTTCTCACAGCATATGTTTTTTGTTGTCGTTTTGGCTATTCTAATGAAAACAGCTGTTATCTTTGGTTTGTCTCCTAATTTTCTGACGCTGAATATTGTATTTATTTTCCATACTTGATTCAAAATGCCTACATGTATATGTATTTTCAGCCAAATGTTCACTGTTTGAGAGTTCAAGGCACATCTACATTAATGTTAGCTCCTCTATTGCATGCGAGTCTATTGATCCAGTGAAAACAACATACTGTAAGTTTTCAATCAGAATAATCCTCATCATCATTCTTCATTCTATCATTCCGTGCAAAAATCACCGCCAATAAACCCACGCTGATTGGTCAATCAGCGTGCTCAATTTTGCGATGGAAAACACGCTCAAAAAAAAACCCACGGCGCTAGTCTAAACTCCTCACAATATCAATACAGCCGCTGACGACACAAGGCGTATACCGTGTAGCGGAGAGCAACAGTTTAGACTAACGCCTCCGCGCACTCAAAACAAACGAAATTGACGTCTGCGCGGCTCAAAAACAAACGAAATTGACTGGCAATGAGAATGTTATAATATGATTTATTTTAAAATAAAATGGATTTTAGTCCTTATAGAATGGTGATTGACCACGAGATTCGTTCGGGTAAATCAGACGTCAGCATGCTCAATTTTGCGATTGACACTCCAATCTTGTGGTCAATTCCTACATTATACCTCATCATCCTTCTCAAATTGAAGTCTAGAATATTTACAATCTAATGAAATATTTTATATCATATACAGCATTGGGTCCATTATTAAAACTATTTATATATAATACTTGCCGATAATTTGACATACTATTATTATTTGGTTTGGCATTGGAATTTTTATAACGATAATCTATCATTAGTTTTACTCAAATAACCTTGGTTAAATAGCAATATTGAAAAAATAAAATTTGAATTAATTTGTCTATGTTAGACTGCTTTGTCAGTTTTTAATTTTATAGACAATATTGGGTTGTATAGCTAAAATAAAGAATTCCCGATCTTAAGATTATATGTTCTTTATTTATCTATAAACCATTCATATAATTAATAATAAAGACAAAGAATTAGAGCTGTGTAAATGATATTTCTAAAAAAATTGAACATCACAATTTTTCAATATTGCACAGGTTTGAAGTTGCCACCATTACAGGATAGCACAAAAATATAACTGCAAATCAGTATCCATGTCTTTTCAACCTACATGATGTATTAATTGTATTCCTTTCCAATGCTGCTTTAAAATCAACTTAATTATAATGAAAAATCTGTTTGTCTGATTGCATATACTATTTCAAAATAGATACCGGCATTTTACTGTAGAATAGTTAGTTGAGTTGATGGATTATAACATTTTGCTAATCCCCTGTGTTATGCTTGAGGGGTTTTGTCACCAGGCTAGTCACAATTAAGGCAGAGGGGGGGGGGGGCAATATGGTGAATCATAACTGTTTGCCTGGAAAAAATGTAAAAATGCATCATTTGTTGCACTATACTTGATTAAACTATTTAAACTATTTATATTTAATACTCGACGCTTTTTGACATACTATTATTATTTGGTTTGGCATTGGAATTAAGTAAAAAAGTAGAATTTTTAAACGATAATCCATCATTAGTTTTACTCAAATAACCTTGGTTAAATAGTAATATTGAAAAAACTAAATGTTAATTAAATTGCTTGTGTGATGTTGCTTCCACCATTTTTATTTCATAAATAATACTTGGTTGTAAATGCTTCAAATGGCTCCACTAAAGTACTTTACAGCTTCAAAACGATAATGTTTTTTTTTATATCTAACAAACATAAAAGGTTGAGAACACTTAACTCCTTGATTGAGCGTTGAACAACAAAACGCATACTTTTTTTCAATAGCTGTCTAATATTATAATTTCTAGTGCATTGATTGTAGAAAGGCTTTAAGCCAAAGGGCTAATATGCACTGTCTAATTAATTAATGATGGCTTTGCCCATATATAAATAGTTCTTTGCACTAACTTGTTAATAATTATTATTATTAAAACTATTTATTATTATTAAAAAGAATACATATTAATACTGGTCCCTTTTTTGACATAGCATTATTATTTGATTTGACAATGGCATTATGTAAAGTAGAATTTTCAAACGATAATCCATCAACACTTTCACTCAAATAACCTTGGTTAAATAGTAATATTGAAATATTAAAATGTGAATTAATTTGTTTATGTGACTGCTGTTTTCTCCATTTTAATTTTATAGTCAATATTTGGTTGTATAGCTATAATAAAGCATTTAAGGTTCGTAGAATAAGTGTTCTTTAATTGTCACTTAAAAATACATAGCACAATATCACATCTGTAAAATTAGTCCTATGTAATTGCCTTTTCTCCAAAATTTTGTAAACATCCACAATATCTGAAATTTACACGGTTTTGAGTTGTCACTAATAATGGCAGATCTACAGGCTGTCCAGAAATTATCACGTTCACTGTCACTAATACAATTCAGTATATATTCCATATATCTAGCACGAATAATAATATCCTGGTGTAAATCCTAAATAAATATACTTTACTTTTACAAACACACTATTTTCAAATTCATAACCACCACCATATGATACTACAGTATTACTGGCTTAAAAATTAGAAGCACCTCAGAATTACTGAAGCGTAGCATGCATGAAAGGCTAATCCAGGTAGAAATCAAAGGACTGAGAGTCCTGAAAAGCCGAGCTTTAGAATGTTATGCGGCTGGGAGTGCATAGTAAAATTTTCTTCAAATGCAGTCAGTAGAAATATAAAACAGTTAGCAACACATTGTCTACCCCTAGATAGATGACTAAATACAAATTCATCCCCTTGATGATAGTCAGCACTGCATAACACTTTATAACCCATCCTATTTGTCTTTTTCTAGCTGATGGTGAGTCATAAGGCAAATACTAGTCTAGCACAATCATTTCATTTTCTCTAAAAATACTTCTTATCTGTGTACATAACTGTGTCAGGACATAATAAAGCAGAGTTCTTGTTGGTCTAAACTTGTAGTGGGACAATTGGCCCCTTGGTAAGGCAAATCAATGGGTCAATTCTGTACTTGATGGGCCAATATTTTTGCGGTAAATTTTGACCATGAACAGTTTCAATAAATAATATTTAAAAAATAACTCCAGTGCTCACTTTTATGCTGAGTAACCATGACTTATAGTGAAATAAAGTACAATGGTTTAAGTAATGTTTTTCATATTTTATTTATTCACACATCATAAAGGAGGCAGTAATATTTTATCAGCATTTCCAAATCATTGATCTTAAATCAAGAACATTTGTTTCATTTTGAATAATATTTAACATGCATAGGCAGAAAAAAATAACATCAACGTGCATCACTTACTACAAATCTGTCTGCACATTGCAGAGTGGGTAAAACGATTATTTTTCATAACTGTAAAACGCATTAATGGCGGTTTTACCGCTGTTGCTAACGCTTTTAAATAACACGGCGTATTAATTTTGATGGCTACCACGTTTTTCCCAGCGATCATATATGATTCATATAAAAACAGGATGGAATGGAACAGGACAGTGCAGAAAGGTATGGGACCACTAAATTTGCCAAATATGTATTCTTTGTTTGCACTAACTTGTTAAAACTATTTAAAACTATTTGTTTTATATATAATACTTGCCGATAATTTGACATACTATTATTATTTTGTTTGGCATTGGAATTAAGTAAAGTAGAATTTTTAAAACGATAATCCATCATTAGTTTTACTCTAATAACCTTGGTTAAATAGCAATATTGAAAAAATAAATTTGAATTAATTTGTTTATGTTAGGCTGCTTTGTCAGTTCTTAATTTTATAGACAATATTGGGTTGTATAGCTATAATAAAGAATTCCCGATCTTAAGATTATATGTTCTTTATATATATCTATAAACCATACATATAACAATTAATAATATTTCAGAGGTTTAAAGTTGCCACCATTACAGGGTGGCGCAAAAATATAACTGCAAATCAGTATCCATGTCTTTTCAACCTACATGTATTAATTGTATTCCTTTCCAATGCTGCTATAAAATCAACTTAATTATAATGAAAAATCTGTTTGTCAATTGCATATACTATTTCAAAATAGATACTGGCGTTTTACTGTAGAATAGTAGTTGAGTTGATGGATTATAACATTTTGCTAATCCCCTGTGTTATGCTTGAGTGGTTTTGTCACCAGGCTAGCCACAATTAAGGCAGAGGGGAGGGGGGGGGACGATATGATGAATCATAACTGTTTGTCTGTCTGGCAAAAATGTAAAAATACATCATTTGTTGCACTATACTTGATTAAACTATTTAAACTATTTATATTTAATACTCACCGCTTTTTTGACATACTATTATTATTTGGTTTGGCATTGGAATTAAGTAAAAAAGTAGAATTTTCAAAACGATAATCCATCATTAGTTTTACTCAAATAACCTTGGTTAAATAGTAATATTGAAAAAACTAAATGTTAATCAAATTGCTTGTGTGATGCTGCTTCCACCATTTATATTTCATAAATAATACTTGGTTGTAAAGGCTTCAAATCGCTCCACTAAAGCACTTTACAGCTTCAAAACGATAATGTTTATGTATATCGAACAAACATAAAAGTTTGAGAACACTTAACCGCTTGATTGAGCGTTAAACAACAAAACACATACTTTTTTTTCAATAGCTGTCTAATATTATAATTTCTAGTGCATTGATTGTAGAAAGGCTTTAAGCCAAAGGGCTAATATGCACTGTCTAATTAATTAATGATGGCTTTGCCCATATATAAATAGTTCTTTGCACTAACTTGTTAAAACTATTTATATATAATACTTGCCGATAATTTGACATACTATTATTATTTTGTTTGGCATTGGAATTAAGTAAAGTTTGAAGTTGCCACCATTACAGGGTAGCACAAAAATATAACTGCAAATCAGTATCCATGTCTTTTCAACCTACATGTATTAATTGTATTCCTTTCCAATGCTGCTATAAAATCAACTTAATTATAATGAAAAATCTGTTTGTCAATTGCATATACTATTTCTAAATAGATACTGGCGTTTTACTGTAGAATAGTAGTTGAGTTGATGGATTATAACATTTTGCTAATCCCCTGTGTTATGCTTGAGTGGTTTTGTCACCAGGCTAGCCACAATTAAGGCAGAGGGGAGGGGGGATGATATGATGAATCATAACTGTTTGTCTGTCTGGCAAAAATGCAAAAATACATCATTTGTTGCACTATACTTGATTAAACTATTTAAACTATTTATATTTAATACTCACTGCTTTTTTGACATACTATTATTATTTGGTTTGGCATTGGAATTAATTAAAAAAGTCGAATTTTCAAAATGATAATCCATCATTAGTTTTACTCAAATAACCTTGGTTAAATAGTAATATTGAAAAAACTTAATGTTAATCAAATTGCTTGTGTGATGCTGCTTCCACCATTTATATTTCATATCAATAATGCTTGGTTGTAAAGGCTTCAAATCGCTCCACTAAAGCACTTTACAGCTTCAAAACGATAATGTTTATGCTTATCGAACAAACATAAAAGTTTGAGAACTCTTAACCGCTTGATTGAGCGTTAAACAACAAAACGCATGCTTTTTTTCAATAGCTGTCTAATATTATAATTTCTAGTGCATTGATTGTAGAAAGGCTTTAAGCCAAAGGGCTAATATGCACTGTCTAATTAATTAATGATGGCTTTGCCCATATACAAATAGTTCTTTGCACTATCACGTTTTTTTTAACTGCTCAATCACTGAAACTTCGATACTTATGATTATCGAAATAAACAGAAAAAATGTTATAATCAGAATTTTTTTTTACACTTCCACACAATGGCGTCCATCTTTCGCTCATAAATATTTGGATTTGTTCGGGCGTTCTTGTTTATTCGTGCCACAATGATAGCGCTGAAAGTCCGGACGCCATACAGAAACCCAATGACATGAAAAGCCATCAAAATGTCGGTGTGATTTTGAACTTTTAGAAATATTCTTTTTAGTATGGGAACCTCTGTAAAATGCATAATATAAGGGGAACGATCGGAATAAACGTAACTTCTGGCAAGTTATGAAGAAAGCCGTAATTTGTGGAAGCTACAGAACCTTTTTACATTGGTAATAGTCGCAACAATGAGAAGAATGGGGGTCAAAACATAAGGAATTGTAGCATAATTCTCGAAATTCTTCTTCTGTATCCTTTTGACAGTCTCAGTACTGTAGATGCTTCTATCTGTCATAACCAGCGAAGTTTTGTTCGATCTTCCACCTGCTTCAGGCTTTGATGGCAATGTTGTTTTGCAGAGTTGTGCATTGAGTCACATAATGGGTGGAATTGGCAGTCATGTGTAGAAGTGTTGTTATAACGGGGGGAACAGCTGTGCCTTGGTTCAGATCGAGCTCGGATCTACATGTTGCGATCTTTAGGGCTTCAAGGGCATTTCTTTGGCTCCAATTCTCTTCCTGTTCAATAAATTTCACCTCTTATTTTGGGATCACATGTCCGTTTTTTTTTTATTAACTTGTTCTAAGAAAAAACATACAGAAGTTTAAACAATGTACTTTAATTGATGCATTCTATAAATCCTCTGATAATCTCCTACATCTAATACTGCCTACCGCAATTGAACATCCACATGAGCTGGAGGGTATTCTGTCAACCATTTGCTTCTATTTATCAACCCTTCATTGGGTGATATTAGAAGCTCCTGCACATTTTAATGTTTCTATCAATGATTATGGGTGCTCATTGATATCACCTTCTATGTGAGATTGAATAAATGATTGAAAATATGTAGGTTTGTTAATCTACAACCAGAACAGGTCTAATGAGTTGTTTGATAAAATGTATTTTACATTAACTTCCGAAAACGATTCTGAATACACATGTCAATTTATGTAACAAAATACCCATTTATTGAGGCCCCAGAAACGTTGTTATCTTGGATGTAAAAAAGTAAAAACAGATTTTTTAAATTTTATAGTGTTTTTTTTCTTCTTTCAAATCAACTGAGTCGATGGTTAATTAAGAGTTAAACATATGATTTTGTCATGCTAATAAATGAATGGAAAGTTTATATGTAATCAGTCATTGTTATATTTTATCTGCAATTCACCTGGATATTTAATTTATCATTTTTGAAGGTGACGGACACTGTCCCAGCACTGACCATAATGTACAAATAACACTGGATGGCGAGATAATGAATGAACAAATGGCTGAATGTTCTTGTTGTACTGGAACTGAGATCAAGAGGGATGAGGTACATTACAAATAGAAATTGATTATTTTTATCAAACATTAATATTTCATGTAGAGCAGAGACATAATCTATTGAAACTATTGACTTCAATTACATTTTTCAAATTTGAACTTTTTGAGGTTCTTGTTTATTAATGCTTGAATGATTTCTGTATAATAAATAAATGAATTTGTACATTATCACAATCATATATCAAAATTGTGCCCATTGATAAAAGATGCTATTTGATAATGTCCTCTGCATACCATGGTCTAATGAGCAAATAATTTAATGCACTTTTATAAACAAATATTAAACCATAGCCTATGATAAATACATAATTTGTTAACATTGTTCTTTTGCCTTGGAAAAGATATTGAGTCCGCCTTGGAAAAGGTATTGATTAGATGTACATGAAATAATCTTATAATTTTGTTGATTGTGATATCTATCAATTCATATGGTAAGCTGTTTGGTATGTATGATACATGTATATGTACATTATTTACAAACTTTTAATTTGGAATGAACAATATCAATTTATTCACAGGTTACTCTCAGTTGCTCAGATAGCATCGATCGGACGGTGACTGTGCACAATTTCCAACATTGTCAATGTCAGAAAACAGTGTGCTTAGGTAAATTGTAATTTTCCCCATTTTCTTTTAGAATGTAGCTATGCAATCAGGACACATTTGATAGGATTTTAGGTCATGATTTCCTCTATTTTCTTGTTTGTACTGAAAATAAAAAACACATAAACATTTACTTGTTATAGATTATTATACAATGAATTCTTCTTTGTTACAGATTAACGACTATAGACTACAGAGTTATCCTGCATGTTTACTGGAATTTGGATATGAAAAGGTTCTTTCTGTATGGACTTCGAAACTGAACCATTACTAATGTTTGTGATGGAAATATTCTTACCGCAGCTGCTTTATTTCTATATATGTATATATACAAGCAAAAAATGTTAACAGTAACGATAAACTTTTTAATATCATGCTAGACAAATTACCAACACTAATGATATTCGATATCTTATTGTGTCCAAAGTGTTTACATCAGAGTTAAAATAGCAATATTAAACATGTATATCAATTGATATGTTAGATGTGTGAGTAAAACGTAATGAAATATTTTAATGGATTTTATGAATTATATTTATATAACTTAATATTTTCTTTTTTTGTGCTTGTGCTTAATGAATGAGAAAAGCAGTTGTATTTAATACAAATACAACATGCAACAAAAAAAAAGATTGTGAAAAAAATACATAATGGTTTAAACCAATACAAAGAAAAAAGTGGGATGTAAGTAAAGTATGATGTAGATGATCCAAATTGTTTAATTCATATAAAACTGTTAAATTTACAAAGTTTCTACCATCATAGATATTCATTTCAATTAGAATTTTATTTTATATGTGTATTTCATATTTTCCCAATTATACCCAACTGGAAGGGCATATTTGTACATATAGCCAAAGAGTGAGAGACACATGTGGTAATCTTTGTTAACAATAATATTAAATGTAATAATTTGTGCTTTTTTATCTTTAGCAAGTAGCTGTGTAGACGAATAAGATGGTCATTCCTGCAGATTAATATCATACCGTTATTAGATTTTGAATTCATCTTAACACTAACTATTTTGTATATCATTATAATTATCAACAATAAACAATATATGGAGCAAATATAGATGGAATTTGCTAGTTATGTATGATCCCTATCATCTGGATTCCCACTTAACTCCTAATCATCCTATGGCACCTATCTGCACCCATTGTAGAGGCACGTAGAACTTGCTTTTATGTACAAATGTGTCACATATAGCTCTTATGATGCTTTTACAGACATTTCTTTGGATAGGTTAATATCCACTCTTAACTCTTATTGCATGGCCTTTTCATTTTAGTTATACACGTAATAGTAACTGAATGATAGTTCATCAAAGCTTTCTACCTACCTAAGTCTACCTGAGTGGTTCCAATTGCAGGAGATGAGTTGCTCCTCTATATTTCTCTCTATATAATGTGAGCGAAGTATTATAGCTGTGGTCATATTTTAATGGATGGTCCTCTCAGAACTTCTCGAGTCTATTACTAAAGATCTTTACATTTTTCGAAGATATCACTGTTGTGACTATGCTGTTTATATATTTCTTCCAATTGTCCTGTCTCTTACTTTACTTTTGGCACAATCTTTACTCTTAACAAATGTATATACATGTATAGCATTTCATATTGATTCGTATTATCCTTTGTGTGTACATGTACTTACAATACTGGATTACAATATCATAAATTGATTATTTCTAATTTTAAGACTGCTCTGATCTTTCACTAACATCCTTAAAAATGATAAGTTACCCTTTCAATGTTTCGTGATCGTCATGAATCAATATAATTATGTTGAAGCCAAAGCTTCAATAATATCGACACATCAAGATAACTAATGAAAAGATTATATTTATAAAATTTCATATATCTATGATGAATGGTAGAAAATTTGTATTTGATTGTTTTCAGTTCTTTGTAATTATTCACGAATTGGAACAACTGCACATGCTTACACATCCCCAAGAAGGTGTAGGAATAAAAAGACAAACTTATCACCGTCATCCTACTCTGACTGGCTTCCTCTTACGATGATGACTGACTTCTTAAAGGAACTTGATACATGATACATATGAATTAAATGATGATGGACTTATAAGAATCTATAAGGACTTTGATTATGAATCATTGCATTTGTTTGTAATAGACATTTTCTTTCTGCATCTGCCGAGTTTCTTGTAATTATGTTATATATGTAGGTTAATTGTCTATCAGTCATTTATTATGAAAAAGTTATCAAAATTGTAAATCTATTTTCAAAAGAGATGTGATTGCACGAATTAGAATTACTTTACATTTCGTCAAAGTACCATAATAATGTGATAATGAATCTTTTGACTTCAAATGCATATTACTGGTTTAAAGCTTTGATAATTTTGATCCAGTCTGAAAGTATCTATTTACTATTCAACTGTAGTATACAATTGAGTATTAATCAATTTTATTTTTGGATTTGATATAGTCTATTGGCTTGTGCTTAATGAATGAAAATTTGCATGAACAGTTGTGTTTCTTATTTATACATTACTCAATAAAACAAATTGTAAAATGTGAGTATATTTTTTTGAAAGACAAACTCCACATTATTACAAATTGACCTAGCGCATAACGTCTATGTAGTAGCACTAATACATCTTCTCCCAGAGAGTAAATATGAAGAATAGTGCCTTTCCCAATTATATTATTTTATCCTTGAATGTGTTCATCGTGTTGGAATCCATATGTATTTATTAAGTTCATCTTTACACAACACAATAAATTCTAACTGATTGACAGTTTCAACAACTTCTGTTTCCATTTTCAAAATCTCTGCGCATGACAGGTCAATCTGCACGACTTCCGATACTGAAAATCGGGTCGTACACATGAGAGAGTTGGAAGCCCCCCCCCCCCCGGTCCCATTGAAAGAAGGAAAGAAGGAGGAAAGGATAAGAAGAAGAAGAAGGATGACTCGGGAGGCTCCAAAGGGTTAGTAATTCTACCTTATGTGAAAGGGGTCACGGAAGGTGTGTCTCGCGTCCTTAACAAGCACAAAGTATCCACAGCGGTGAAACCCTTACAGACAATAAGGAACATTCTTGTTCACCCTAAGGATAAGCAAGAAATGCTTGAGAGATGTGAAGTGGTTTACAAGATCCCTTGTAAATCCGGTGAGAGTGTATATGTGGAGGAAACTGGCAGGAAGTTGGGCACTTGTGTGAAGGAACACATGAAGGATGTGGATCAGAACACTAAGGGATCATTCACCAGAGCAGCGAGAAAAGAATCCCTCACCCAGATCCACAAGAGTGCAATTACAGATCATGTTAAGCAGAACAATCATGAGATAGACTGGGAGGAAGTTAGTGTGTTGGACAGAGAAAGTGACTGGAGGATAAGAACAATCAAGGAAGCGATCAAGATACGAGGACAGAGACAGGTCATGAAGAGGGACGAGGGGGGGCTTTCAACTCTCTCATGTGTACGACCTGATTTTCAGTATCGGAAGTCGTGCAGATTTACCTGTCATGCGCAGAGAGATTTTGAAAAATGGCAACAGAAGTTGTTGAAACTGTCAATCAGTTAGAATTTATTGTGTTGTGTAAAGATGAACTTAATAAATATATATTATTTTATTTCTTAAAAATCAAATATTTCATTGACTTGGCAAAGAATACATTTTTTTTCAGTATTTATAACTTCTATGAAACCAAAAGCAAACCTCAATCTATCTACGTATTAAGTAACCAGCCACCAAATGTAATAAGTTATCTACATGTACCTTAAAGACTAAACCTTCCCCAGAAAGAATTTTCAACAAGCCTGTAGAGCCATACCTATCTGCATATAAAGAAAGTAGATATAAATACACATTGGAATACAAGAGAAGCAATAATGTATGGCAACACATTGGATATCTGGTTACTAGTTTATTGAAGTTGTTCAGAAACTTAGCTGAACCAGGCCCACGCCCCGCCAATTAACTCTAGACTCTGCTGCATAGTCCCAACATCATATCTAGAGAAAGTTCTTGTTTGATTTGTGACTACGGACTCTACCACGGACTCTATACCCATCACAGCTCCAGCCCCCAAGAAGGGTAACAACTTAAGGGTATATTAGTTCATCTTTTTTGGCACAACACTAGTAAATGTTTTAAAGAAATTTACATTAGGCCAAACAACAACATCCTCAGAATGTTCTTCCCGCGCAATGTCACAAGTCAAATATTCTGATCCTGAACGAGGATGGAATCATAAACTCGCGAGAGTTGGTGCCCCCCCTCGTCCCTGTTCATAACCTGCTTGCAGGTTCGGATGTGTACAGACTCTCGCGAGTTTATGATTCCATCCTCGTTCAGGATCAGAATATTTGACTTGACATTGCGCGGGAAGAACATTCTGAGGATGCCAACAGTTGTTTGGCGAAACTGTAAATGTATTTAAAAAAATCTAGTGTTGTGAGC
Organism: Streblospio benedicti; assembly: GCA_019095985.1. NCBI lineage: Eukaryota > Metazoa > Annelida > Polychaeta > Spionida > Spionidae > Streblospio > Streblospio benedicti. The sequence continues at coordinate 1,045,994 of CM032662.1, forward strand.
AAAGAAAAATGAACTAATATATTTCATACCAACACAATGAACACATTCAAGAACTTAAGGGTAGTCACGTAGAATTGTAACTGTGCTAAAGGAAAAGCAGCTGAACTTGAACACTTTACACTGTACTTAGATCCGGACATCCTGATACTGATTGAGACTAATCAGGGCATACGCAGAGTGATAGTAGAGGGTACTAGTTACGATGAGGCACCTGTGACATTTGGCGTGGCACAAGGGACAGTCTTGGGACCTCTACTCCTTTTATTATTCATAAATAACTTGCCATCCGTATCAAATCTAGGTACTAAATGCACACATTTTGTGCAAAGTGATCTACTAACCTTGAGAAGAGTGAGGTATGGGGTATGCAATTCAATACCAAAAATATCATCTAATGACAATTGCATGATCTCCTTTAATTCATTTTTACTAACTAGACACTACAATATTGAAGAATATGGATTCCTGCACATACATACTTGGGCGTACAGATTTCATGTCAACATCATAACCAAGAAGGCTAACAGTCGTCTTGGTTTCCTTAGACGGAACCTTCGAGATTGCCCACTGAGACTGAAAAAGACAGCTTATATATCCTTAATACAATCTGGCCTGGAGTACTGTGCCATTATTTGGGATCCATACCTCCAGAAGGACAAGACTATGTTGACACAGTGCTGCAACTGGTTCACCACTCGCACCATCCCATATTGGAACATTTTACCTGCCTCAGTAGCAGAGGCTGGCTATTATAGTAGAATTCAAGGGTCAGCTCACATCTGCA
>CM032662.1:1055556-1136953 GCA_019095985.1 Streblospio benedicti
TATTGCTTTTTCATCCAGTCCATCTGAAAGTTCAGACTGTAATTACAGACGATCTCATAAGGTTTGGCCACACACTATGCACGAGGCACCATAAGGTTGACAATACCGTTTCCTCGTTAATTGGCGTCTTCTGGGGCATCTGGAGCTATTATTGTATATGTCAAACAGTTACTTATAAGAGTGATGACCTGGGACAACCAGACGCAACATAACTAATAGGTTGGCCAAAATTTATTTGTCAGGATAGCAGATAGACGTTAACGTTGTATTTTTGAGATTTCTGAGTAAATCACTGACACATACGGCCACTCAATAAAGCTAAAGATATGGTAAATACATTCTATAGTCTAATACAAAATTTTATACGCCCATAGCCTCCTTTCATATAGAGGACATCAAAGGGCACGGACCATTTTAATTTGCCATTTTATTAGTTGGTACTATTCAGAATAATTTTTGCTGATATGGCATTATAGATTATGCAATGATTATTCACAAATTAATCAAACTTTATCTGGCGTCGAGCATATTTATTGCTGACCGGGCCCTGACATTCCAGTTTTTGATGTAAATGCATACGAGTTTTTAAAACATATAATGAATTCCTGCATAAAATATCCATTTGAACACATGTATGATGCATGTGCATCATAAAATATATTACTAATGAAGGTGGAATAGAGCATATATAAGGGGCAGGATTTGTCCACAGAAACATCCACATAGATGACAGTAAGAACTTGATTCGCGTACAGTGACATTCTTCCTAGGTGATAGCAAAGTAGTAAGTGTACTCCTTATATACGTGACTTTTGAATATACAAAATGTTCTTCGTCTTTGTGCATAGGGTATCTTTGTCGACGTGTGTACCATTTCATTGCATAGGATTCTCTATAATAAATGGAAGTTGATGTTGACATTAAACGTAAAGAATTAAAGATTCCCAAAATGATAAAACGTATATAAATGTTCGACCACCGGTTGACTTTATATATGCGAACGGGTTGTGTTTAATTTCTCCATCACCTCTCATGACCTCAGGCCTATCTGTCTCTAGTGGACGTTAACCTCCACACCACTGACACCGCAGGCTCATGAAAACTTTTCAACTTATTTCATTCTAATCTTAACTACGTAGGGTTAACGCACTTACTTTCATAGTGTCCTTTTTCAATCTTTTGAAAAACTTTTCTTTTTATTTCCCACCCTATTAAGTCCCATCCCCACTGGTCCCAGACATTTGTCAGTTTTTGTGACCCCCTACATTAGACCAAGCCGCGGTACCCCGCGGCAGCCCGCAGCAGCATGTGAAATATTGAAAAAAAAAAAAATTTTTAAAAAGTGCGGTGGCCTTGTAATAAGTGATGCCGCGGGCGATACGGCGCCAGGATTTGAGCCATTTTTCCAACCTCCTGCCCCCCTGAATTTTAGCTCCCGCGGCACAATTCTGCACGAAATATCACTGTTTGCGGCACTGAAAAAGGGCCCTGCGGTGTCCCATGCATCAAATATACCGCACTGGCCAACTGCTTTTCCGCGGTGCAATTGTATTTGGTGTGCGGTACCAGCAGCGGTACTGAGCAGCAGGATACGTCTCCGCGGTAGCATGCGTGGCACCGCCCCGGTCTGAACCACACCACCCTCAGCATGTAGCATAGGCATTTTAACATGGCAAAACAAAACTCGGTACTGCGTGCAACCCACAACAGCATCACGAGGCCTGAAAGATACCAGGCGGAAGTAAAACGGTGCCGCAGCAGTAGTGATTCTACTATATTGTGTGTAATTTAACATTTTTGGACTCGGAATTGGATATTTTTTGGACACGAATATTATATTAGTATATTATATCACTTGTTAAAGTGATACGATAAGTTTTAACCGTATTATTTAAAGTATTATTTAACTTTGAAAGTTGGGATATACTTCCAAATGGCAGTGGCAGGGCCTTGAAGACTCTTGGTGCCCGGCCATCTACGCGTGCTAACGCAAGAAGCACAGACACCTCCACTAAAGGGGAAAAGGAAAGTATGTCAGAAAAAACACCACAGGAACCCTCAATAAGACCACCAGTCTCATCACCACAGCCATCATAGGCAGCTTCTATATCACAGCCCAAGAAGAGGCAGGCCACCAAAAGCCAAGAAGAGGTCGGAGGTTCTTGTGTCTGCTCCCGTATCTGCTGCCGTGTCTGACGACGACTCCTCCGCCCTGGAGGACCTTGGGGAGACACCGGTCAGCCAGAAATGCAGAAAAAGTTGGTAAAATTATGTTTATTTCAAAGCCACAAAATTTAACCGTAGTGCACTAGAATTCACTAGCTATATAATCATCATTATACCATCATTATATCATTGTGTAGAGAACAACACCATGTGAAAAAATGTACTGTAAATTGATTGTCTATTGTCTAAAGTATTAAAGTGTATTCAAATAAACTTAGCGAATTCTACTGCTACAGTTTTTTATTTAAGGGGACTGTGAACTCTTTAAGGGAAAAATATTCTATTTTCAGCTTTTTAATATTTATTATACTGTAAAGTGTGAAGAACAACATGTTTTGAAATGAACCTTTTATCTTCAATAGTTTTCCCATTACAACCCATTTCGTGAAGACAAACCCTGAGTGAAAAACAATGACTCATTCTTTGCAGGTTTATAAGGTTATATGGGCTAAAAATTCAATTTTTACATTTTCAATGGTTTGTATGCTATAAATGATAAAGAACAACATCTTTTTAAAATTAACCTTTTATCATCAATAGTTTTTCTTATATGATATATTTTATAGGCAGCAACTACAATCAAAGTATATTGATTGGTCATGTTTAAAGCCCATTTTCTCAAAACTAAGTTTGCATAGTGGATTAATTTTTCTTTTTTATATTTCTCTCTAACCGTGAAATCAAATTTTCACAAACGTGTATATATTTGAAGATATATGCATTCTGAAGAAAACACTAGGGATTTTGATTTTTTATTTCGTTGATGAATTATGAACGTTTTTGAATTGATTTGCCAGAAAATTCGAAAAATAAGTGGTTTTAAAACTTGAAATGCATGCAAAATGAAAAATAGGAAAAATATAAAAAAATTGAGGCAAAGGTTTTTCTAGATAAATATACAAATTTTTGTAACTGAATAGTGGTTTCGGTCATGTTGATGTTTTACTATCAGTTATATGCTTCACAGACAAAGTTGTAAATTTTTTCACTAATTGCTTTATAAAAAAAAAATTCAATCTATACAATATTAAAAACACGTGGTGTTCTTGACATGCACAGATGCTCACGAAACGACATGCATACAGTTACAATTTACTTGAATCACATGTTTTTGTTCTTGGGAGAGAGCAACAAAATAAAATTTACCAAATCAACTTGTGTGTTCAACAGTTTTAAAATAGTTTATACCGTTGAGCAATTGAAGCGGCATACTTATTAAATTAAATTTCATTACTTTTAGCATAGTAACAAAAAATAATGTTAAAAATAAGCCATGAACATTGGACTTTGAAGGCTGTGTGAATTGGAAAAGCGTGAAACCCACGATGAAATTCATGTAATGAACATGAAATGCATCAATGCATGACTTGACATTGGCCTGTCAAATTTTCAATTTTGTACAGCTTATCTTTTTAACTCACTTCTAGTGAAGATTATTGTCTTGCAAAATTAAACAGTTTTACTGTACATGCGACTCATAAAATGACTAGCTGGAAGATCATTTTAGAATTTAATTCATTGAAAGGCAATTAAGTTCACAGATGCTTTAAATCGTGTGAAGTTGTAGATCTAGCGGCAATTAAGATCAAAGGGAAATTCAATCAATACCGATCGATAATCCCCCATACCGCGTGGTATGGGTCTGCGGCATATTCCGACTTTTTCAGTATGGAGCGTTTTGCCTCGCGACATGACGGCGGCATGACGGCAACACCAAGAAAGAGCCATTTTGTACCGCAACTCACCCCACCAGGTATAATGTGGCTGTGCAGTACCATGCGGCCGTGCTCCACCCCACCCCCAGGCACCAAATTTGGGATATTTTCACTTTTTTACGATAAAATCACCGTCCTGTGCAGTGCCTCAACTTGGTCTAATGTAGGGGTTACCTCCGTATGTACCTCAGTTTTTCGGTTATGTTTGTTACACTTCCTTCAATAGACTTTGTACGGACCTTTATGGGTCTATTGGGCTTTTCGAGCCCTAGTCTGTCAGTATGTGTGTATTTTTAGTTTATCAACAGCTCGTTTATTGGTGGTCGGAGGTCTTTCCACCACTTCATGTATTGTGTTATCACTAGTATGATAAAAGATATGATATATATAAAAGATAAGTTTAATGGTTGAGATGTATAATATAAAATGAAGATTTTTCATGTATTGTATTTGGATCTTTGATACCCGAAATTTAAAATAAAATAAAATAAAATAATTTTCTTTTGATAGTTTATGTTTGGACAGATAAGCAATAAATTAGAAACAAAAAGAAATGAAAATAGTATAATTACTGTTCATGTCCACCTTAAGGGCCTGTCACACCAACATAACGGACTGATACCGGACTGAGGACGGGCAGATTTTGCCACTACGTCGAGCGTCCGTCACTTCCGATATGCAGTCGATATTACACCGTTGTTTATACGTCGATGTCCGTTATCATGCCGTTGAGTCGATTTTTCCGTCCCCAGTGTTTTGGGCTGCTCAAAAATTGGGAACGGATTTTTTACTTAAAATCTCCGACGAATATACGACGAACATACGAGGAACATCCGTGAAGCATCAGTGGAGGGTCCGTCACGGAATGGGGACGTGTTGGGAACGGACAACCCGTCGACGTATGATAACGTCAATTTAGCGGACGCTCGGCGGACGTGTGCGTGTCTTCCTCGCATGTTTAGCGGATTATTGTCGGATCTCATCACTTTAACGTATGTTCACCGTACTACAACAGACGCTCATCGGATTTACACCCTAATACCAACGCATCTCTGACGTACGGACGTCGTACAGTGTCAAGGACTATAAATTGGCCCACTGCTAGTCACCAGTATTAACATACAAGGTCTTGGTCATTCAATTCTCAACATGGAGTGAATCTAAAGAGACAAAATAAATACAATATAAGAAAATTTATTTTGTGAGTGGACATCAAGGAATGCTTCCTAATACAAACAAATTGTGATGGTTATCATATTTATATACTAACCTCACTTATGGCTGCAGAAAATCATGTGTCTCATTCCGTTGCAACCGAAAAATGCCCGCACCATGTTTGACCACAATACACCCTTCTCAAACAATATATATCTGCATATGTAAAGGCTTCACATTCTACAGGATTATTGCCAATATATTTATCATACACATCCCACACGAGAGTAGCAGTAAACTTTATATTTTAAACTAGTTTTAGACATTATGTGCCTGAGTATATACCATCTGGTATATTGGTACGCGCATTGGCGGGTACATACAGGAGGTATTTAATCTTAAATCTTTATTCTGTTTATCATCAATTTTTTTCATGGTGCTCAAAACTTTAAAAGGTCAATTATTGTATTTCCCGTCGGCAATTGCCCGTGGTTTTAACTAGACAGAGATGTCGAAAGAATCGCACCTCGTTTTGTATGACAGGAGCTAGTAGTAACCTCCAATTAAGACAACCTCTTCAATAAGACCACTTATGCTCATCCCATGATGATCAAACAATATTATTGCCTTCTATATAACCGTCACGCTTAAAACTTTTAACTCAAAAGTGTTTCCCTAACATCATTGGTGATAACCATTGCCCTGAGGACCCTACAGCAGGAACGTGAGGCCCCACGTGAGCAAGGCCGCTTTTATCATCCGAGGTTAGGATGCTATACGGGCGCTGAGAGGCCGACGTGCAGACGGTACACATGCGGCCCGAATTGGACGTTCTCTCGACGGAGTACAAAATTTTGGGAAAAACAGTCCGTTATCAGTCCGGTATCAGTCCGTTATATTGGTGTGACAGGCCCTTTAGTGTACCAGTTTTAGAGCTGTATGATTTCTTTTCATGTAATCATTGCAATCATATCCCTTTTTTGACATAATAAATATGCCCGAGTAGAATACCAAGTCTTTTGTCCAGTTATTTTTACTCACAACACAACCAAGCAATGAACTTCGGGACCAATCCTCTACTTACACCACCCGTGCCACATGCAAATATATATATTTTGTCTCTACAGATTGATATTCTGACCCAGTTCGTTAAGCCTTATGGAGAAGCCATGGTCATGGCTCTTGGCTGTGACTTTGCTGTCTCTGTGGGGCGTTGGAATCACCCAAGACAGGTATGGCGACGTACTAATCTTATAAGGTGCAGACAGTGCAAATATTATACAAATCATATTAAGAGCTGAATATCCATCCTTATCTATTCGGGCTTATTACTTATTGAAAATATACCATGAACATCGGACTTTGAATGCTGAGTGAATGGGAAAGGTGTGAAACCCACGATCCTTAATACCTATTTTACGCAGAATTAAGTATTATTCAAATTCACATACCAACTATCAACATATCTGTTTAAAATACAACCTATAACCATTTTGCTTAACAAATCATTCTATGTATGATTACGTTTCGAATTGCATTTTAAATTCAAGTAATGAAGTAAAATATGTATATATTTAAAATGGTGTTGATTTAAAATAAATGTGAGGCTGAATTTGAACATAAATGAAGTACTGTCCACAAAATAACGTTATATTACACATCTTTAGTGGAGAGGTTAAGCGAGGGGCACATTTGACCTTTCGGGCGTGTTCGCCCCAAAGAGTGTTGATGTCTGCGGCGTCTGCGGCGTTTTCCGCGTGCAGTTATAAAAGTACAGTTGTGGGCGCCGGGCACATATGCACCGGCTCCGTGCGTTATGAGTGCGTCTGCACAGGGAGTGGTTTTTATTGAGGTGGCCGTGTGATCAACATGCATCGAACGTGCGCTGTACTCGCATATAATGTAACTTACATTCTACGCACCGCCTGATTACAAAAGTACGGGATCCGCACGTTCATGATACAGGGAACGCAGTGCAACGCATGGTCCCAGTACCGTGTCTGCCTCCAACATGCGGGTAAATCCTCCCCGTTTAACTTAAGGCCTCCGCACTGCCTCATTTCGGGCAGACCATGACGTAGGGTGGCCACCGTACGGCCTTAAAAATGCTGCGTTTGTCGCACTTAACAGCCACGCTATACTATCTCAATACTAGTACGTTTTTAGTCGTAGACTGGCTGTAGACAGCCCTTGTGGCGTCATGTGCCCCAGGCATTAGCTGCATTATGCTCTAAGTGGATATATTTTCAGCATTGCCTCCAATGGCCATGTATATGCAATCCATTCCATTCACACTTCCACTGCCATTGCAGGATGGTCGCCGCCGCCGTCGTAGAAGTATTATAGGTTATAGAACTTGCAAAAAACCCTGATGAATTAACCTCTCACTGTTTGTTGTTCCTCCAGCCACCGCTGCCTACAGACCAAACAGACTACAAATACATTCCCGTGCAAACAGTTCTTTGCATTGGTAATTGACGACTATCAGTTTGACTACAAAAACCAACCGGATCTTGGCGGAATTGACCTGAACAACAAAGAGGTGAGCCTATTATGTCGACCTAACGGTAGATCATGATAGCGAGTGCTTGTGTTATAGTGAGTAGTGTAATTGAGTGCATTACATGTAGTTGGTGGGGTAGTAGTTCCAAAAGCTTGCATCATTTACAGCAGGCTCAAAATAGTTTCGCTGGGTTATTGTCGCCTATAGTCCGTACAAGTCTCGACATTCGTCCATCGTTGTCGTGTGACTTTTATGGTGATCAGTTAGACACACCAATTAAAACCTACAAACTCAGAGCTTATGGGTAGTTTGCTATTAGTTCAGATATCGTAGAGATCGTGTAGATCACAGCGTTGTACCGCCGTAATGGCTGTTGACGCTTTCTTACAGATCAACCGCGATCCACCCAGAATTCGCTCCAGATGGCCGAGATAACCCGCTAGACGACCGAGAAAAGCAATGCAGATTGTCCATATTACCAGATCAATAATTCTTTGACATACTCCGGAAATAACACAAACCACTTCTCAGGAGAGGGGATAGCATTTTTTAGGCCAGGATCGGGCAGAAGTAAGCCTTTCCATCCAGCTAGACACTACTGAACCAACCAGACAACCACAAATTTGAAGCTAGATCACCTACAATCCACCGGAAATGATACATCTGCCGTTTTCTAGATCATTTAGAGCTATCATCCTCCATGTGAAATGGTGGTGGTGAGGTAAAAGTCGACACGGTCCATTCTCGCCAGTACACAGTCTCTCCGTGTTATTGGAATCATCTTGAAACAAGGAGGATGCCGACTTTGTTTTCAGCTGCAAACTTTTTATACGCTCCCAGGTGTTTTTTTTTTGTGTTTTTTTTTGACAGGGTGCATACCTATACGGGAGCAACTCCCTGGGTATATCAATATATATAACATATAATTTCATGCTCTTTGTTCATCGAGAACATCAGTGCGAGCATATTTGTTAAAATGGTCTTTTGGTATAACATTGATGTTACCATAGGAATAGGTAACAGCATGACAAATATGTAAAAGAGCATGTATGATGAAAAGCTACCAATATATTTATCAAAAGCACCAAAGAAATACTTACCCGTAATGGACTGGATTTCATGCTCGAAAACCTCGATAACCTGGACATATCGTCCCTTAAAAGGGTCCATGGAACTAACAACATACTGAATGTCCAACATATAAGATCAACATCATCATCACTTCGCTATTATTTCCTCCATAAACCATCCTATGAATGTGCACCTTATCTTCTAAATTCACTTACCAACTGCAGTGCAACGCTTCTAAAGTTGAAATTAAGATGTGGCATTTTACCAATAGGTGAGAACCTAAAGGGACAAAACCGTAGTGATGGATGCTGCAAATGTGGGGCATTTGAATCCGCAAAACATTTTATACTATTATTGCCCATTTTATGAAGATGCTCGTATGCATATGTGGAGGAACATTTTTAAATATAACAATGAGTTTAACATATTTAATGATTTTTATATTACTGAATGCCTTTTAAGTGACAGAAGTCATGTTTTTAATATGTGTTTTATAAAGTTTATTCAAGAGGCGTGGGAAATAAGAAACAATATTTTAGGAAGTGCTCTGTAACTAATACTATGATATTATTTTATTACTCTGCTATACTATATTATTTATACTACTTGATTTTATTTTATTGAAGCCCGTAACAAAAGGTCCTTTACTGCATTTTGTAAAATATTCTTATATGATACATGTAGATCCTTCGCGTTCAACAATAAAAGCTTTAACATTCAAATCTGTAATAGACTGGACAGGATATCACTATGCTTGTAGATGTATGTCAGACGAATTGTCCAACTATTTCTGTAGAGCACATTCTGTTTTTGTTAGTTCTAAGTTTAGTCCATTTTCCTTTGAAGTTCTGCTATTTGTCGGAGCTTCAACCATTGTCAGTCAGTTATGACAGTTTTCGTCTGTGTAATATTCCTGTACTGGCACTATCATCAGCCAAATTTCACAAAAGTGTATAAAGTATTTTTTCTTCAAAATATTGTTGTTTGTCGTGTAATGATTATGTTTTTTTGTTTTTTTTGTTTTTTTGTTTTTTATTTTATTGGGGGGGGGTTGGCATGCACATTGTCTGCTAATAATTATGCCATCTATATGTACGCAACAGCATATATGCTCAAAATTACATTTTCAGGCCCTGACCAAGATGTTTCTGGATGCCATGAGTCTACCGGAAGATGAACCGGGACCAAATTGTCAGTTCATTAAGTAAGTATGAATTTTGACATTTGTTTGATACAGAGATGCGCAGGGTAGACAAATGATTGTAATTGAATCATAAAGAAATGATAAAAAATAATGAAAATAGAAAAAGGTAAAACAATAATAGATAAAAATGTGTACGTTTTTTAACGTTTTAAAAGTTTTGTTTGTTTTTTTCCTAAAATCTGAATCTGCCAGCAGAACTCCTCAATACACATAGCAAGAGTTTTTTAGCCGTGGATGCAGACTTCAATTCAACTTAGCAAGATAAGATCACTTTTTGTTGCATGCATATGGTGTGCAAATCAAGCTATGTACGTGCACTCTGAGAATCAGATGTCAAGATATATTGATTTCTCATATCTATTTAGGCACCATTTGCATTAGGTGTGATAAATGATAAATGAAAATCCGGAGTCTCATTTCTGAGTAAATATTTTTCTTCTGTTCCATTAGGTGTAATATTTTTTTTCGAAAAATCCATGTTTATCATCACCAATGTCTAAAATAGTGTGCCAGTACGTACACTTTTATCGCTTAGTTATTCGCTATGTGATATATACGATAAGCATTTGAAATTGTAGGATGCACCAGGAAATGGATTGCTGTGATGGATGGCTTGGACCTGATTGTGATATGGGTAGGCAGATATACTTGAAAACATATATGCAAAAGCTTGATTGAAATGTACCATAAGTGTGAGTAGGAAGTAGCAGAATATAAGCATTTCGAAACATATCTTAATTAAGGCGAATGATTGTGTGCTTCAACTGAAACAAAAGTGTTGTGTTTGCATTCATGAATACAACCATATAAGTTACTTCTCCGTGATTTGCTGTTTGCCAATTAGATTGCAACTGGAGTTCAATTTGGCACTTTGCCAATTGAAGTATCATTTTCAGACGGATATTTCAGGTCGATTCACCACATGATCAATTAAAGTGTGCCTCCCAGAAACTCATTTTAGGTTGTTTCTCAACATTTTCGGCAATTGATAAAATACTAATTTAGACTCATTTTCAAAAGAAACACTGTTTACATAGTGGTCTTCATCTGTTGAGTCCAACGTTGGCAAAAGTCGACATGCACCTTGCAGAAATCAAGTTTATGCGCACTTTGTGTATACTTGCTTTAATCTCCACTACCACTTGAAATGCAGTCTTCTTCCGTTTACGTTGATAGTGTCCATTACGTGTGTCTGATTTTGCCACTTTGTCAATCATTGTAGTATGGTAAGTCTACTTATAGATAACCACTTGTCTATTACGCTGAATGTGGCGTTGTTTTCATCGTCTATGTTAGCTGACTGTCCTGACGAGTGTGTGGCAAACGGCCGCAACTGCACGGAGCCACTCGTATGTGAATGTGAGGACGGCTGGATGGGCGTGGCCTGTGACGAGGACACGGCGCTCGTCACCGACACCCTCGGATACTGCTACATCCAGGACGAGTGAGTACATAGTTACCATTATATGGACAGGCTAGGTTCAAAGTTTATCCAGCAATAGAAACACTGGCATTCTATAACAAAAAACCTCTTCAACTGTGCGTTAGGCAATGGCCTTGATTTAACTATGCTCTGGCTAACTGCATTTACAGCTGCCAATCTGCCAAAGTACCAGATGCGGTTGGTGTCATGTCCCTGGCTGAGTGTTGCCAGAAATCAGCAAGTCAGGGCTGGGGGTCGCAGAGCATCACCGCTGGGCACGGCTGCTACATTTGCCATGACAATGACAAGCTCAGACTCAACGTCATTGACTTTTTAGATACGCCTAAAGGTATCGGTTACTTTTAAATCATCATGTGCATTTCTATATCGATATCAGTGATTTATATTATTATATCGATTATTCATTTACAGTTGTAGAACACGCAACTAACTTTCCCTTCCGCACATGTGTAAGTTTGGGGCGTAACTACTACAGGACATTTGATGGCATAGAATTTATCTTCCCTGGGCGGTGCTCTTATACTTTGTTCAGTGATGACCAGAGATATGTGAAAGTGGACTTCATAAATTGCATCAGTTTCTCTAATTGCACAAAGGTGACGTTCTAGCTATTTATTACGCCGTATAACGTTTTCCCCTATTTCTGCATACGTTTTCTACTATATGTACAGAGCATAACCTGAACCTATTCAAAAATAATACATGCGTATATAACTACACAATACGGTATGGTACGGATGTATTCTGACTACAAATTGGATGTGTTCAGTCAAATAACAGTCAATCCGCATACAGACGCTTTCACCATGCACATTCACGTTATCTTTTACATTTTGCTTTTAGAAAGTCACACTGGTTTTAAGTTCCGATCACGAGATCAGCATTATTCTTGGGAAAAACATCTCATACAATGGTGAACTTATTGAAGTTACTGAGAGCTATGGATATTCCAATGCGGAAATAGGTATGTGCGCCACCTTAAACTATGGGCACAATCGGCAGTGTGGATATTTTGGCAGTACTATTTTGCCAGTACTGTTGTGTTGATCGTGTGCTGCCACTGCAGAGGCACTGACTGTCAAGAGAATGCTCGTTTGCTACATGCGGCCGCAGTACTGAGTTCGTACTGCCTATCTGCGGCAAGGGTACTGCTGAAGTGACCGTAGAGGCCGTAGAAGAAGTTTCACATTTAAACTTCTGCAGCTGTTTCCGTCCTGCCTATGAAAAATTACGTCACCGCACTGGACATGCACAGATCCCTACGGCCTCCGTGAGTGTTTTGACAGTTAAGAGAAAATAGAGAAGCACCACTGCCCGTTGTGCCCTAAGCTTACGTTACGTAATTAAGCGAGCATAAACATAAACTGCAGCATATTCTTATGCAAGTATGTTTATGTCAGTCACAGAGAACAAAATAACTGGCTCATCTACAACATACACAACACTTGGCATGTTGAAGGTATCAATATCGTGGTTCACGGAGACTTCTGGTACCTTGAATTCGGAACGCTGAGGTTGAAGTGGGACGACATGCTATCGGTGGCAGTTTCGCTTCAAGAACAAGCCCAGGCAGAAGGTTCCAATACCTACTGGGGCATGTGTGGCAACCATGACCATAATCCATTCAGTAAGTAACTTTAAGCTCATTTACATACGTGTAAAAATGAAGTACAATGATACGACTTCAATACCGCCACATATACAAACCTGAGATACAGACACCCAGTCCAACCCATGGCAGAAATATCACATAGGCGCGCGCGCATGTGTGTTCTCTCTCGCATACACACAAACGCACGAACGCATCCACGCGTGCGCGCTCACACACAAATGCAGACGCACACATACCACTTGTCAATATTCATAGTAATTGAGTTGCATGCTTGATTAATATCAAATGGTGTCATCCCCAAATATTTGAGAAGATATTGCTATGAGCTAGACATTTCTACATTTGAAGCAATGTTTGTTGCATGGTGCAGACGACATGGTGCTGCGCAATGGCGAGGAAGCGGCGAACGTGGCCGTGTTCGGCAACTACTGGAAGGATCACACCCAACCAGTACGGTTTGAAAAGGCGTCGTTATTAGTCACCACACAGATATATAACCACCTTTGCTTGTATCGCGGCAAATGTATGACAATCAGGATATAAAAAGCTACACACAAATCACGGTGCACAAAGACAGGATAGTCGGTTCGCGCCCGTGCATCGAGTGCGTTACGCGAATCGCTGTCATTCTCTTGATTTTTTCTAAGTACGTTATGAACACATTACTTACAAATGGGGAAAGGATTCCTATTCCTAAGTTGAACAGTCTGTTTCAGCCTTTCGCTGTTCTAAAAGATACACATTTGTGTACTGCGTGCGGTGTGTAAAAGATTTGGTACCTACTCATTGCATGAGTAAACTCAGTGAAGTATGTGTCGTTGTTTGCCAGTGCCCTGACGCCGGCGGGGTGCAGTACGCATGCGCGGCGGGCAGCGACGAGCTGGCGGCAGAGTCGGCGTGCAGCCCGGTGCTGGGGGCCGCCTTCACGCCGTGCCACGCCACGGTGAGGGGCGGGGCAGACGAGGCCCAAGAAGGGGTTTGAAACAACATTAAATCTTTTTAGTATGATGTAGTTGGCCCTACTACTCCAAGGTGAAGTGTTAGCTAAATGACGGAAGGGGTAGTTTAATTGTTACTGTGTATAGAGAGTCTACTTTGTGTTCGTCTATATGGCTTCACTCAATGTACATGTACAATCATTGTATTCACATATTCACCGACAGATCCAGGCATTTGGAAGCGCGGGGTGGGTGGGTTGGCGAGGGGGTGAATGGGTGCACCTAATAATATAAGGGATCTCATGGGTTTTGTACGCGCAATCTGTGGTGAACATGCCAAAGTAAAGTCCACATAAATGAAAATGGTGGGAGCGAAACGGGGAGGGGTGTATGCTCGCCGGCACCCCACTCAGCCCCCCCGCCTAATCTCGTGTGCACATTCACATTTATATAATAGGTCTCGACTTCCACTTACTACAATCTGTGCATCAATGACTACTGCGAGGTGACCAGAATGTACGAATCGCTATTACAAGTGGCGACTGGAGCGCAGATGTAAGCATTCCACAATTTCACGCGATAAATACTAATTATGAATCGTGTGATTTTAATGTAGTGTGTAATATAATTAATTTGATGCACGCAGAGAGCGATTAGTGGCAGAGCGTGAGGTGACGCAGAAGTCGGTAGTGTGCGCGGCCCTGCAGGAATACAGTCGCCAGTGTGGTCTCGAAAACATCGCAATTGAATGGAGATCGGAACATCTTTGTCGTATGTATCATATATCTATTGCGTTTAGAGTATACTATACAGTATATTATATAATTGTGTGTGGTTTGCAAATGTGCCAAGCGCTCTACTCGGTGTGTGTGGTTTGGGGGTGGGGGGTGGGGGCTTACTTATATTATTTTTTCTTCTATATGTGAAACCGTTAGATCGTAATTACGTCACGTGCTCTTTTAGCAAAGGACTGTCCCTCTGGTATGACGTACACGGAGTGTGCATCTGGCTGCCCAATAACATGCACCAACTACTGGTACAAAGTGCGGCCCGTCGAATGCTTTGACAAGTGCTATCCAGGTATTACCGCCAGTTACTCTTTTATTATTTAACTTTAAAGACCTGCAGTTCTAACCAAGAGATTTGATCTCGTGCAGATGAGAAGAAAAAACAACATGTTTTTGCACTGTTTTAAAATCCCACCTTGTTGGTCGTATAGGCTGTGAATGTCCGGCTGGTACAGTTCGGCATGATGACCAATGTATTCCGATTGCGGACTGTCCTTGCACGGTGGGGAAAGATGAGTACTCGTCAGGCGCCAAACTCAAAAGGAACTGCAATACATGGTGATAATTGTTTTTTTATTCTTCTTCTATTACCTAATTTTTAACCTAAGGAAGACCGAAAAGGATAAAGTAAAGTAAAGTAATTGGCTTGACTGTGTAAATGAAAGCATGACCAACTTACCCTTGTTTAAAGTATGCTACAAAAGTTGTCACAAAAATATACATAGACTAACCCTGGTTTTCTTCTTGTCGGCTGTTGACAATAATATAATATAATAGTGAACATGTTTGTATTTCCAGTTTGTGTAACAAAGGGAAGTGGGAGTGCACATCTAATAACTGTGCTCGCACATGTAGCGTTCTAACGTACAACCATATTACCACGTATGATGAGCTTGTGTACGAATACAATAGTGGCGGCATAAATTGTGACTTTCTTCTGGTTGAGGTATATAGCATTATATATATAACGGTTGTTATAATCTCTTTTTGTCCTAAAAATAGAAGTAGATATAGATATAAAAGAGATATACAACAATATGCATTACGGGAATTTGTGTGTGATCAAATTACCTTTTGTAAATCTTTTTAGGCTTTTATTTTGGTCTATTCAGCATCATATTATGGGGTGACTTTGTAAATTGATATGTATATTTCGAAGTTAATCTTCTCTATGAACAATGACATTATAATGTTTGGATGGGTGTGTCATCATTAATTGGCTCTGCGTGGCAAATCAGTCAATATCTTGAATATAAAAGAAAATCGCGTCTCCATTATACATCCGCCTATATCTACTTACCTTTCAAGGTTTTACGTTGAGCAACTTGAAAAATGATTATTATTATTATCATATGCTCATTGCCTTAGAGCATTCCGTTGGAGTCTGATGAGGACGACTATAAAGGCCAATTTCAAGTTCAGTACGAGCAAACACCATGCGTGGATGGATCGCCGTACGACATTAAGTGCATCGGCAGTGTTATGGTAATTAACGTGTGCATGGTAAATGCCACTTGCAAATAATGTAAACTGCATGTATCATGACACATTATCTTTAATTTTTAGATTTAAATGTATGTTATATTCTATTAAACATTGAGTGAATTACTCACTAATTTTAACCCTGCTATTTGAAGTACATATGATCTATTATATAAAGCAATTTTCGTTATGTCCTCTAATTTTTTATACAGTACGTACTCATATAATTATGCATTGTGAATTTGAGAGTCATGTCGTGTCAGTTGAAGACAATTGACATACACCTTAGCCACCTGGCCTGCTGAATATCGACATTACACTGTCAGCCAAACCAGAGTCAAATTGACTCTTTTGCAAACTAACATTGAAACATTGAAAATGCCTAGGTTGTTGAAACTGAATGCATAAGTGAACCACATATTTTTATTTCAGATTTACTACTCGGTGTGGAATGCTTCATATGAAATCACATTGAAGAAGGACATGATCATGACTGTGAATAATGTCACCCTTGACCTTAATCAGGTACATATCGCACTGAGTATATTAAACTGTTGGTATTGGGTATATATGATCGATATGTAAATACAAAAGGCAATATATTTTGCATTGTTTTTTAGATTTAGATCCAGACTTGTGGAAGCTGAATTTGTATCTATTCTACTTTGTATTTTCTCAGTGATCTAGAAATGCACTTGCGATCTATGCAAACATATAGGCATAGGTGTGACTTTTTATAGGACATGTTCACTGGGCCCGGTGCTGTCGTGATAGTCAAGCAGGTCACCACCAACATCGCCGTAGTGCAGGCTCAGGGCTTTGAGCTCTTATACGATGTTAATGGCAGGATCTATGTTACGGTGGATTATTACTACATGAATAAAGTAAGTCTTCATTTCCAAACTTCTCAAGCCTTCTCACACCTTAAAAACCCTCTTTGCACTAAATTGATTAGCATGCATAGAAACGCGTCACGACAGTCAATTAAAATTTCATTCATTTATCAAATGGATTCACCAAAATATGTGGTATATGGTGGGTGTTAGCACAGATGTGATCTGATGTCTCAAGGACATAGCTAAACACATCGATCTCCCACCAGCCTCCACGTCAGCCGGCAAATATGACTATGCCATATATTAGGTACGGGTGTTGATGGTAGACCAATGCATCTTTCCCAAAATGCCTGCCATAGACCCATGGTCATCGGCAGGCAGATGGGACCAATGCATTACATAACCATGTATCGTTCAGATATCAATTGTTGTCAGCGTTTAGCATCATTTATCATTAAGCCATCTTAGGGACATCACCAAAAGTTATGCGGGTGTCCCAGAGATAAACACATTCGGCCTCCTCTGTTAGTCGAGGGACATCGCCCGATGATAGGTCTGGCAGGCCGTATATCGCCGAACCTTAATCGGTGTGTTAAAGATGAGTGGCAGCTGTGTGTGACGTGGCATCGGTATGTGCCTCTCTAACACCCCAGCCACCCCGCCATCGGTGACATATGGTTGCCGACATATGTCTAAAAAACATCCTTCAGTTGTCTGATACGTTATAGGCGCCGCAATCACTATCTGTATGTTCCCATTCTACCGTATATCTTATCACAAATACTAAAGACGAACCATGCATGTTTGGGTTGGGCGTAGATGATGTTATTGTGCAACAAATCCAATAAGCCAGAGTAAGATTAATTGCGGACACTATATTACAGTAGTTTTGTATATGCCATACGCAAGTTCCACGTCACATGTTATCTGTGATAATTAGATCGAATCATAAGCTACCAAACTTTCTGTCGCATGCCATCACCATATATTTCTTCAAATCACAAGTTATTGAAGGTATTCTTGCACTGAATACTTCGTGCGTCTTGTATATATAATATAATTTAGTATCATGAACAAAGAGATACCCGTGTACTCATAGAGCGACGACATAGGCGGCGTTGCATAGCCCAGTAACCGTTCATTTTTTATCATTATTCTAGACCAAGGGCTTGTGTGGAAACTTCAATGGCGATTCCAAAGATGATCTCACGGCCAGCAATGGAATGCCGAAAACGCCACCAGTGTTTGCTGAACAGTGGAAATTGGCCTGTGAAAACGTTGATCCTCCAGCATCCGTATATAACAGTATAATCACTTTTTATTTCATTGCAAAAATAACTGCGAGTAAATATATTCGGGTAAAGTACACACTCTGCCTGTCATAGACTATGTCTATTCATATACATTGCATTGATTTTTTATCATTAACAGGACATAATTAAATCATGGGTAATATTTTGATATAGTAGTATATCAGTAGGTCCAGAACCTCTCTATTAAGACGACTCCGCGATTATCCTCAACACATAGATGGTTTTTAATAAAGGTTCACTATAGTCATATTACGTACACTTTGGACCGTGAGTGGAAGTCTTATTAGAGAATTGGTTATTAATAAAGGTTATCTTAAATGGATGTTCTAATGTACGATTGTTTCTTCATAAATAGTTGACTCGTGCAGCCTGAACCAGCAAGCCAACACCTTGGCTCAGAAAGATTGTCCTTGGTTCAAAAGTCCTCAACTGCTCGGTCGTTGTGTGATTGATACGACAAAATATATAGTAATAACTATCCTTTCGTTTCTCTACCGCCTAAACAACTTAGGCATCTAAGTATTTATTTTGCATTGATACTACCCCTATGTTTATTTCATTTGTATGATTCTACTGTTTTCATTGCAGACCATTTGCGAGCATGATATATGTTTCCAAGCAGACCCGGAAGACCGCACCATGTTTGCCACCCTGATTTCCCACATTCATTTTGAGTGTCAGAAACAGGGAGTCGATATACAATTCTACAATGTTGAAGAGATTATGGAAATGGTTAAAGGTTAGTAATAATGTCAAGATGGAATAGAGAATTATTAGTGTGCCGTATGTCTGTCATCACATACATGTAATGTGACTGCAAAAGTTAGTGTTGTTCACTTATATGTAAAGTGATTGCTGATTACTATAGAATACGTCATAAGTGTTCTGGTCATGAGCCGCAGCATCTTGAGAGGGAGGTGGACTCAGGTGGTTGTATATACTATATTTACCATACCAACACTGTACTCAATCATACAAAGACCATTTACCTTCGGAAACACAATGGGCGCTAGTGTATCCATTTTAGGGTGGCTGTGTGCTATATACTTTCAAGATCACGTCACATTTTTGCTAACACAGTCCTATGCCATCCCAATTTTAATATTTCCATAAACTTTTCATACCTAATCAAATTGTGTCTCACCTGAAGCAATTTGTTTAGAAGCTAGATTTATTTAAGTTTTTTTTTTTATTATGGTAGTCTCTCTTGTATAGTAAATGAAGTACATAGGTATATACCCAAATACCACCCCACACCCCTTCCAATCACGATTCTGGAACCCTCGGTCCTGATCCTGATCTCAATATCTAGAAACCATATTGTTTTATTCTTATTTTATCACATTTCAATTAGCTGCTTAATGGGTACATACATATATCTTCAGATGTTGATGGATTCTCATGCCCTGTTGCTGGTATGGTGTTCAGCCACAATGTTCCTGGGTGTCACACATGCAGAGATCTTCAGTTCCAGGAACAATGCGAGAAAATGGACTCAGTTGCAGGATGTGCTTGTCCAGATGGTACATACACTGATACTTTTAAACTTTAAGTGAGATGAATGCTAACATCCCATGTAAAATGTATTCTTATTCTTAACTTTAAAACCAAATGCGCTATATACCTTTGAGATAAATAGAAATATATTGTTTCTTATATTTGTTTATAAATCATATCATTACAAATGTCGCGTGCTTTACACAGTTAACCATCTTTGTTGTAGGTCAATTATTGGACGATTTTGGAAATTGTGTTGCAAGCAGCCTGTGTCCCTGTATTGATCCATATGATCCAACTCATCCAATTAAAACAAAGGGTCAAATTTCTCATAGAGGATGCACAGACTGGTAACACATGCCTGATTTATGTAACTGTAGAATTCCCAAATAAACTTTGTCATATGTTAACATTGTATAGCGTCTAAATTCACAAATTTAGTTTATCTTATCAATTATTGATGTTGTGGTAACTAATCTTAAATCTGGGTATATTTCCTGGCATTTATCTCACACTTTACATATTCTACATAGAAATAGCGATTTTATGAACGATATATTTAGCTAATTCGTACGATTGTTGATTTTTACTTTTTACCAGTGTGTGTGATTCTGGACAATGGATTTGCGATAAAGACGATTGCCCCATGGAAATAGATTGCCCCCACAACCAGAAATACATGGTTGGGGTGCAGAATTGTGACAACACGTGTGCCAACTATCAGCTAGTGAATGACTGCACGGTCATCGAGCCCTTTGTCGATGCGTGTGTCTGTGACGGGGGACTGCTCATGGATTATAATGCGAGTTTTACTTACTTTAACTTAATACACACTCAGTACGATGTATAATAGTAACTCTTGTACATTTTAGTTTGACTGTATCCAAGTTGATCAGTGTTTTCTTTAAAACAGGGCACATGTGTACAACCTGATGATTGCCACTGTATACATGATGAAGAGTTGTACATGCCTGGGGAGACACTCACACTTGGATGTGCCCGTTTGTATGTGCACTAATTGTCTTATTAATTTTGATAGTTGACAAATTTGAATAAACATTTTTGAATGTTATTATCAAAGCTTTATATACTGCTTTAAATAATAGACCATGAATTATCCACGTATTGCCTGTGTTTTGGTATACAATATGTATATTTTTACTTCAGTGAATGCAATGCGCGTACATGGGTTAAAGCCCAGGAGAATAACTGTATGCACACATGTTGGACATCAGGGGACTATCACTACGAGACATTTGATGGCTACATGTACAACTTTCAGGGCACATGCATGTACACATTAGTTATGGATGGGTGAGAACATTTAATTAATGTCGACAAAATATCTGTCCTTCTGCACCACTTTTATGCCAAGGGTACATTCCACCGCAAGGTGGGTCTACGGCCAGTCTACGACCAAAATCGCATGGAGATCGTAGACACCCGTGAGTGTTAAGTGCGTCAAACGCAACGTTTTTCAAGGCCGTAGGGTGGCCGCAGAAGAAGTTTGGCGTGCCAAACTTCCGCTACAACCACCCTACGTCACGGTCTGACCGTAAGGTTTTGTTGAGGTGGCCGTGAGATCAACGTGCATAGAAGTACGTTGTACTCACGTATAACTTACGTTCTACGCACCATGTGATTACTAACGCGTGACGTAGGGCATTCGTACGTTCATGGTATAGACTCGACCAGCCAGCCTCGCTTTGCGGAAAACGTCGTAGACGCCGCAGACCTCAACACGCCTTGCGGCGAACACGCCCGCAAGGTGGAATGTGCCCCTCGCTTAACCAATTCGCCATTACAGTTAAACCTCTCCATTAGAACAGAGAGTTGGTCTCTATACAGAGGTTCAAATTTGTACCTTTATTAAGCGAGGGGCACATTCCACCTTGCGGCGGCGGTCGCCGCAAGGCGTGTTGAGGTCTGCGGCGTCTACGGCGTTTTCCGCATGCATTGACAAAAGTACAATTGTGGGCACATACACACGGGCCCCGTGCGTTAGGTATGCGTCGGGACAGGGAGTGGTTTTTATTGAGGTGGCCGTGCCATCAACATGCATAGAACGTGCGTTGCACTCGCGTAGAACTTACGTTCTACGCACCGTGTGATTACAAAAGTACGGGATCCGCACGTTTATGGTACAGGGAACGCACGGTTCCAGTACGGTGTCTGTGCTGACAACGTGCGGGTAAATCCTCTGTGTTTAAGGTAAGGTCTCCGCACTGCATCCTTACGGTCAGACCATGACGTAGGGTGGTCGTAGAGGAAGTTTGGCATGCCAAACTTCTGCGGCCACCGAAAAAACCTACGTTTGCCGCACTGCACACTCAAGGATCTCCTTGCTAGTCCGCGGGCTCCGTATCGAAACACTCCCGGGGAGTTTTCGCAAACATATTTTTTTTGTACCTTAGATACTACTCTTAAGGAAAAATGACGTTTGCCCAAAATATTTGATGGCGAAATATATTTTTCGGGGTCAAACAGGGGTCATCGGGTCAAAATTTCATAAAATTGCATTTATCTAGATTAATAACAAATTTAGAGTAAAAACTTGTATTGACTTTAGATAGGAACATGTGTATGTGGAATCCAAATAAAACATCAGATTTGACCTTCGACCTCTCCTTCAAGGTCAAACAGGGGTCATTGTGGTCAAAATTTCATAAAATTGCATTTATCTCGATTAATAACAAATTTAGAGTAACAACTTGTATTGACCTTAGATAGGAACATGTGTATGTGGAATTCAAATTAAACATCACATTTGACCTTTGACCTCTCCATCAAGGTTACACTAGTAGGTCAATTTCAGGAATTTTGTTCATTTTTGTGTTTACGAAAGAAATGAGCAGCTTTGAATTTTTCATTTGTTAATAATCCACGATAAATTAGTTTTATTGATATAAGCATTTGTATTCCAGATTGGAATTACATTATGTTTTATTTTAATCAATATTTTACTAAATAGTTTAATATATCAATGGGTTTCACTTTTAATGGTAGAATTTGAGGCACCATCAGTATCATTGATATCTTCATAAAGTGCATGTTCTCAAATTTTGTTATGTTTTAGTATTATTTGATTGGACATTGGACTAAAAAATGTGTAACTTACAAAAAGAGCAACTAATTTAATACATCTATATAATACAATGGTCATTGCTAAATCATGGAAAATTCAGTGAAAATGAAATCTAAGAAGCAATGCAAAACAAGGAAAAAGGGCAACATAAAATCATGCACCATACGTTTTATAAGTATGCAGTCTTTCAAAATAGATAATTTATCAGATTCAGTTTGGGGAAAATTAAGAAACAATTGAAGTGAGACATAGTTTAAAGGATCTAAAACAACATTATGATGAAATTTGCAAAAGTGTACCAACTGAATATGGTAGTAAATGCTATGGTTATCACAAAGAATGCTACAGCAAATTCACAAATCTCAAATAGCAATCTCAAAAGCAATAAAATGAAAATCAGATCAAGATCCAGAGGTTGAACTATCAATAAAGAAAAAAAATCAAATTTATCAATAACATTCACTTGTGATTTCTGCTTATTTGTGAAAATACTCCAGAATTAATTCTTCCTGGCAAATTTCATTCTAGTGAAAGTTGGACATGTAAAACAGAAACTGCAAGGAAGACCTTAAAAGAGTGTTCAGAGAGACGAAGTTATGAAAGGATGCTGTGTAAAGTGATAGATGTAGATTTGAAGGCAAGAGAAGCTAAATACCATGATGAATGTAGAAACGCACATAAATATTCAGCGACAAGTATGCAAGAATATATGCAGGAAAAGATTCCATCTGTGTCGGTGTATAGTAGTAACAAGACAGATAAGCTTAAGAAAAAGATGATAAACCATTTCTGACCAAAGTGAGCTAGTCAACTCCGATCATATTAAAAAAAGCCATTTAAACTGCCTTTGAATATGCTTTTATTAGATTACAGAAAACTTGAGGATGTTGGATCTTTTAATGAATTGTACCACCTAATAGAGAAAATGCACGCCCTGTTTGATACTAGAAATATTTATTAAATGAGTTTGACAGCCGTATCACCTGAGTATACGCTAATACTGTACTGAGGTTCTATTCACCAACCACTTAAGACAGGTATAACTGCCGCATTAGACCACTGACATTCTGACCGACCGGGTGGTCTGCCTTAAGTGCTTTGTGAATAGGTGCCACAGTGGTAAGGGTCGAGGGTTTAAGTCCTGAGAGAAGCTATGTGATATAGTCCTATAAACTTGGAGAAATAATCCTCTGATGTCAATACTTACATCTAGCCAATTAATTCCAATATATCTACATATTCTATTCTAGTTGCCAGTCATAGAAAAGATATGTTCAAGGCAAAACAGAAATGTCCATCACTATTACTCAAGTGATCTTTTTACAAATGATCAACGTTGTTCAGCTCTTAGTTTCTCTCTACATTAACATAATTAATGTAAGTGATTTACTAACTTCATAAATGATATAAAAATCCTTTTGCTAATAAGTACTTGTAATTACAGGACAAGTACACAGGCTGCGCAGGAACCTTAGTAGGTCAAGATTAATCTATCACGGTACCATTCACTAAATATCCAACATCCTCAAGTTTTCTGTAATCTGATGAAACATATTCAAAGGAAGTTTCAATGGTTTCTCTTTATGAATATGATCAGAGTAGACAAGCTAACTCCTATGATTGGGTGTCTAATAAATTAACTGGTTAAATGGTTTATCATCATTTTCTTAGTTCAACCTCTGGGATAACCATGGCATTTACCATCATGTTAATTCCGTCCGTATATTTTTGCATAATTAGTTAATAAAGTATTAATCAAAATAAAACATAAAAGTAATCCCAATCTAGAATACAAATGCTTATATCAATAAAACTAATTTATCATGGATTATTAGCAAATAAAATGTTTAAAGCTGCTCATTTCTTTCGTAAACTCAAACATGAACAAAATTCCTGAAATTGACCTACTAATGTAACCTTGAAGGAGAGGTCAAAGGTCAAATGTGATGTTTAATTTGGATTCCACATACACATGTTCCTATCTAAGGTCAATACAAGTTGTTACTCTAAAATTGTTATTAATCGAGATAAATGCAATTTTATGAAATTTTGACCACAATGACCCCTGTTTGACCTTGAAGGATAGGTCGAAGGTCAAATCTGATGTTTTATTTGGATTCCACATACACATGTTCCTATCTAAAGTCAATACAAGTTTTTACTCTAAATTTGTTATTAATCGAGATAAATGCAATTTTATGAAATTTTGACCCGATGACCCCTGTTTGACCCCGAAAAATATATTTCGCCATCAAATATTTTGGGCAAACGTCATTTTTCCTTAAGAGTAGTATCTCAACTACAAAAAAAACATGTTTATTTAAAACTTCCCCGGGAGTAGGGGTATAGCATTACTGGTCCTTATTTCCCAAAATGAATCTTGTGTTATTCCTACTCCCAACTATGATAAATGAAGATAATCATTCATTGGTACTGCATAAAGAGATTTGTCAGAAGAAATATTACCTTTTAGCGACGATGCTAAATTTACCTTCAAAGTGACTGTTGAAAATGTTCCATGTGGTTCTGGAGGCGAAAGCTGTCAGAAGGCCTTGTCTGTTTTCCTAGATAGCGGAGCTGAAAGGTGATGAGCATTCAATTCGTATATTTTTTGTCATGGCTGTTGTATGATTTTGTGAATTTGCATAAAAACATATATGTATTAGGCTATAATATTATATATTATAATATTTTTGTTTAAAATAGAAATATTACCAAATTTGCAGAACTAGTGTATAAATAGTTGGGTTCTTTATTTTAAGATTTGATATGGTTGGTGACATAATCACCTACAAAAACCGAACAATTCAGTGGGATGAAGAAGATGGTGAACTACTTCCTGGAGTGTGGCACAAACAAGTGGGCCTCTTCTGGGTGATTTCATTTGATTTCATCAACATGACAATTATCTCGGACACCGGTTAGTTTAGTTAGTTTAGTTTCCATTGGAAATATAATGCATTATAACTTATTGAACTAAATATTATTAGGGTATTGTAATTTCAACAAATTGCACAACAACATACGGGAACATTGGCTCAACACCTACAATGTACATTTAACACAGAATTAAACCCACAACTTTTTAGAGCGAGTACAAACCTTTCGTTACAAATGATCTTCTAATGAACACCAATCTCCAAGTTGCTCACTTGTAATTAACTGGGTGTTAAATTGATTTTTAGTTTTTGCTAAAGTAGTGTCTGATACCTTGTTGCGTCGCTTCAGCTCAGCTGCTGAAGCAAGCATTGTGTTTCGTTCGTTTGTAACTAACTATGTAATAACTATGTATGTCTCCGGACAAGCTAGAGCTTTAACCGTTGCACCGATTTCGTTCAAACTTTGCACGACTATGAGGTATGAGGCGACACTGAAGTGATTCGATTTTGGGCGCTCTGCCAATTAGATTTTGCTTTCTAGAAGCGCTTTTATGACATTCATGACATTCAATGCACTTAGCCAGCAAGAAAAAAAATCAATATTTCAACCAAGCATATATGCATGCAGCAAAATTGATTATTGGATTTGAAACTGATATATTGATCATCTTGTTATTCAGTACTATTGTATGGCAACACAACTATCTATTTGCTGGATATCTTAATTCTGATTCATTCTGAGGTTTGATGTTTTGATGTTTTGTTTTCTCCTCAAATTCATAAATTTCTTGATTGTAAAGTATACATTATTTCACTAAGTCAACGTCGTTCTAGCGACGCAGTGTTCTTTGAACACTTTTGATCTAGTTTTGTTTGTGGTCAGTGACCTTAATTATTGTTTGTGGTCAGTGACCTTAGGGGTTAATCTTCATGAATTTAAGAATAAATACAATAAATGTATTACTCCGTAACAACTTTTGATAACCTTAATGTAATGTTAGCAGAGTTAGTGCCAATTAAAAACGTTGATTAAAATGTACACACTTAATTATAAGATGCAATTATCTTGTTTTGATTGTTGTAAACGATGTAATGTGTGAATTTCAGGCACTATGATACACATTAAACTGGATGATAAATGGAAAAATCAAGGATTGCAAGGTAAGTCTGATATGATTCACATCTGAGGGCAATGTCACTATTTCTTGATATCTGTTCATACCTGAGATGTTGACTGTCAATATGTCAATATAACGTTGCATGCTTTGTTACGCATAGATCTAGCGTACGGGTAGATACTGTAGATCTATATCTGTATTGACACGTGTCACACACACTTTCGTCCACGTCAACTCTACCTACGAAACCATCTTCTGTATTAATAAATCTTAGAGAGATGCAGCTTCAGCCTGTAGAGCAGCCTGTGCCTTATCAAGGTGCACAGCCACAAGCTCCAGCGCCAACATTCCACCACGACAGTTTCTGGCTCTATTCCATCCAGTGTCCAGACAGTACCCCACCTTGGGAAGTGTTACTCACACAGTCATAGTAGGTGGGACCCACGTGAGCTTCAAGATCGATACGGGAGCAGACATCACCGTCATTGATGAGGCAACGTATCGGAGTCTACCAGGAAAACCCCCCATTTCACCAACCACCGCCCAGCTTATGTCGCCAGGAGGTGCAGTACGCAGTATTGGAGAATTCTATGCTACAACCACATCTAGAGGAAATCAATATTGCTTTAAAGTCATCGTAGTCCCAGGAGGCAGCCGCCTCCAGCCGCAGCGTAGCTACGAGAATGGGCCTGGTGGTACGATCCGAGGAAATCATTCGGGACGACATGTTTGCAGTAGAAGGCAAAGTCAAGTCGGAGTCAGTGAAGATCCACCTCAAGGAAGGTGCCAAGCCTCACGCCATCATGACTGCTCGGAGAGTGCCGTTCCCGCTCCTGAAGAAGGTAGAAGAATAGCTCCAACGTCTTGAACAATGTAACATCATTAGTCGTGTGATCGAGCCAAGCGACTGGTGTGCAGGGATGGTTCCTGTCCTAAAACACAACCAAACAGTACGAGTGACTGTTGATTACAAAAAACTAAACGCTTCAGTGAAGCGGCAGCAGTTCATGTTGCCAAACCTAGAAGATGTGGCGCTCAAGCTAGCCGGTGCCCTGTGCTTCAGCACACTCGACGCAGAATGTGGTTTCTTGCAGTTTGCACTCGATGAAGAGAGTGCTGCCCTAACGACCTTTATAACGCCATTTGGAAGGTTCAGGTTCAATAGACGTCCAATGGGTATCTCATGTGCACCAGAAATATTCCAGCAGAAAATTAATGTCCGACATGCTCAAAGACCTGCCCGGGTGCATAGTAATAATGGACGACATACTGGTATTCGGTAAAACGGAGGCGGAACATGATGCAAACCTAGCAAGAGTACTTGCCACCTTCAAGGCAGCTGGACTTAAGCTGAACAAGAAAAGTACAACTTCAAACAGAAGCAGTTGGAATACTTTGGGCACATCATCGGAGCAGAAGGTATCAAGGCCAGTCCACAGAAAATAAAAGCCATTCAAGAAATGGAGCCTCCAAATGAGGTTAGCCAGTTATGCACTCTGGTTGGCATGTTGAACTATCTCGGAAGGTTCATACCTGTCCACAACCCTGAAACCAATTACTGACCTGCTTAAAGAAGATAATGTTTGGTCCTGGCTACAGATGTATGACGTTCCTGGCACAACTCAATAACGTATGACGTTATCATAGCAGGGGGTAGATAAAAAGGCAGGGGTAAAATGTCCGCATTTTGAAATATAATTGCAATTTACGTAAAGGTGGGCCCTTTTGTGAATTTTTAGACTTGATGAAAACCACCCTTGGAACACACACATTGATTTGCCCAAGTTTCATGGTGATAAGTATGGTTTAGGAGTCTATAAAGAGCATACAGTGAAGCAGACATTGCTTTTTATATATATAGATAGAAGATAGATATAGATTAAGTAATTTACCTTTCGTCATTTGTTTAATATCATCATACAAATTACCAGTGTTAATGTGTGTGTTGTTATTTGATGATAGTACCACCAATTATGGACACTGAAAACAAGATTTTTTCTCCATGTTCAAGTGCTATTTAAAACCGGATTATTATCTATTGAGCCCTCTATTTCTCTATAGGCTTATGCGGCAACTTTGATGGCAATATGTTGAACGAGTTCACGGTCGATGATGATATTTCGGCTTTGTCTGCCGTAGACTTCAGTAACAAATGGAAAGTGAATCCAACATGTGCTGACAGTAAAGAATGTGATATGTTACATGCTTGTGAGGTACGTGTCAGTAGTTCTTTTTAATACAAACAAAATATGGATGGCATTAGATCTAGTGTTATCATTGTCATAAAAGTTTCAATACCCATAAGAGGTTCTTATACCAAAGTAATGAAATTCATGAGGGGACTTCAATATACCATACAGATTTTTAAAATTCTTTTTTCATTTGTTTTTTATTGGCAGATCCAGGTTTTCAGAAAGGGGGGCGCACTTAAAGGATCTCATGGGTTTCGTACGAGCGATCGATAGCAAACATGCCAAAAACCTTTAGTATGAAAAAAGGTATTTTGGTGGGGGAAAAAGGGGGGCGGGGGGGGGGCTCCATATTTTTGGTGTTTGGAATTGTACTATTTTATTATTTTTAGAACACCACTAAGAAAAGCTGGGCAGTTGAATCGTGCAGCATAATTTCAATATCACCACTCTTTAAGCAATGTAGAAGCCTTATTACTGATTATGTGAAGTAAGTTATGAAGGTTTTTAATTTACTGTTAATCAATTAATTTATTTATCTAATTTTAGATGAAAGACTGATAGCTTTTGGTAGAGATCCTTTTTTATATCATGATTGTGATTGAGTGACATTAGTCCATATCCTGCTATTACCAACTCATTATCTAGCTTTGAGACGAAGGCGACGTCAATTCTAACATTTTGATATTTTTTCACGCTTACATATGTATTTTATATGAACTGTATATCAGGTATCAGCACGAGTGTGAGATGGACGCATGCTTGTGTGGACATGGTGGAGATTGCGAGTGCCTGTGCACAGCACTCACCAACTTCGCTTCAGCGTGTGCGCGCGTCGGTGAACCAGTGGATTGGAGGACCCAACAACTGTGTCGTAAGATCATAGTTGTATATTATTATTCATTGTGCACCAATCTATGTGAAATCAACTTTAATGTTCACAATTGTCACAATCAAATTATTTAAAAGTTGTATTTATGTATGAAATAGAATCACTGCTATTTCAGCGGTCATGTGCTCTTCACCTATGGAGTATTCTGAGTGTGCATCACCATGTATACCCACATGTCGTGAAAAACAAGAGGGACTCATGCCAACATGCAATCAGCTGGAGTGTGTTGAGGGCTGTTCTTGTCCTCAGGATACTTTTCTACATGGTAATTAAGTATTTGAAATTGTATATTCTTATTTCACATATACAACCCTGTTTACATGTACCTCTGTTTGCTGCCTCTATATATGCCACATAGTTTACACTTTTAATCAAGTGATTGTTGGTCATTATAATGTTATAATCTTAATAATGATTATATTTTTTAATCATTTATTCATCTTTTTATACAATATGGATGTTTAAATAATGGAATCACAAAGTTTCTACATGTACTTTAAATTCAAACCATTTTTTTCGTTATTTACCAGATTTATACTGTATTAATATTTTTAACATCAAATATTTTCAATAATTGTTTGAAATAAACCACATAGGAATGATTTAAGATCCTTCTGTTACGGTAAATACCTATAATAAATTAGATTGTCCTTCACACTGATGATTATATCATTGCTTTTGCCCTTTTAGATGGAGAATGTGTAAAAGAATGTCCCTGCTTCAGAGATAACAGGGAATATCCTCAAAATACAGTAGTGACAAATGAGTGTGAGAATTGGTAATATTAATTTAATCACTACTATCAAATTGAAAATGTGCTAATATACTAATGTAGTGTAGTGGTTACATTGTAAATGTTGTCTTGTAGTACGTGTGATGATGGGTCATGGGTATGCACGGATTTACCCTGTAAGGTAGGTTTATCCTCTAACTACCCATTCCAATACGTATTACATGTTCATTGGAGACATACATGTACATACAAACTGGTGTTGAACTTCTTGGCTGATATTTTCATAGGTTAAAACATAGGTATTGAGTAATGAGTCAGTTTAATATAGTCTATATAGACCATGCGAATGTATGTTGAAATTCTAAACGTATGTTGTAAAAGGTGTAAATCTTACATAATGAGCTATTTGTCAGTGTAATATCATATGAAAGTCACGCAATATTATTTGAGACACTTCAATGCTCACCGTACAGGAGAATTGTCAAGAATCTGAATTTGACTGTGGCGATGACCACTGCGTCCCTTTGACTTACTTATGTGATGGGATGGACGACTGTCCTGACGGGTCTGATGAGCAGCCTGATGTGTGTAGTAAGTAGAGCAATTTCAGCATATTAACCCATACCAATGTATCATCCCATTGTATCATCGCCTTTTAATCCTCTTACACTCCTGGAAGTATTTTTCGTCTATATGACCACCACAATGTGTTTCAAGAAATTAGTTTTTTTTATAATGAAAAATCGTTTATCTATGGATGCTAGGCTGTTTTCAATATCATATATATAGTTTCATTCTATGTGACTGTATTTGATTTGAAGGCGTTGAGTAAATGTGAATGTAGCTTTATTCAAATCTAGATTAAGGTGGATGTCAAAATATAGTTCCTCATTGTGCTAACCACAACTTATATAGGGTGTTCCATTTTTTGGACTTGTTTTCTGATCTGACATTTACTATAAATCGTCAGTACATGGTGGTCTGAGCATCTAGAAATGAAATTCTTAGTGAAGTAAAATATTGACACACTCATACCTGATATGAGCAAGGTAATGTGGACATATAGTTGTGATATTGTTTATACCCTTCATAGTTGACAAAATATTTAGTTTTCTTTTACATTGTTACATTGCTTTTTCACATAGATGATATATATAGAGTGATATTTTGAATTGTTCATTGAAGTCTCAGAGCCATAGAACTATGTTGTGGGAAGAATTTCTTATTGGTGAATGACAGTGAAATGTATAATTGTCACATAGTTGAATATGGAATGCAATCATGTGTTATTGTAATAAGTATTTACATAGAAATCTGTAAATCTTTGACTATATTTTGTGATACGAAAGCAACTTAATTATATTCCTTGTGAGGGACTGGTAGAATGTCTTACATTTTTGTAATACATATTTTGTTTTTATTCCTTACCAAAGTGTGTAAGCCGGGTGAATTTCAATGCCAGGAGAATAATGAATGCGTCTTGGGCACTTATGTTTGTGATGGTTACAATGATTGTCTTGATGGAAGTGATGAGCAGCAGCACTGCAATGGTGAGACACATTTCATATAAGTTCTCTCCGTGAAGAAGTGAAGAAGATTGCCTCAGTGCACTAGCTGTTAGTATATTCTACTTACCAGAAATGATTGTTTGACCATCATCAGTACAATGTTGTCTCCACATTGTTTGATAAAGGTACAATTACATGCTGTCTGGGACACTGTTTACAAGCAGACCAACTCTGTCGAAAGAAAATTAAACTACTGGGCAAGACTGAATGATCTACAATGTCAACACAATTATTTGTCAAGTGTTCATAAAATTGTCATTTTTACAGAAACTATCTGTGATGCGAAATATGTTTTGTGTTTGGAGAGTGGACGCTGTATTCCTGAAGATTATATATGTGATGGCATGTTTGACTGTGGTGGCAAAGACATCTCTGATGAGAACCATGAGAACTGTTCTTGTGAGTATTTATACTAACATTTTTATGACACCAATTTACATAACATTAGAGTTTCAAATTGTTCTTCACTCTGTGCATTTTCTCATAAAAAAGCGTTTCATTGCAGCAACCTCTTGCACAGACAATGGCAACTATGAGTGCTCTGTAATGGGTCTGTGTATTCCACCACAATTCCTTTGTGATGGACATGATGATTGTGGAACAGGGGAAGATGAAGTTGATTGTAATTAATTAAATGCACAGTCTATCATACACATTATAAATTTTGTTTGCATAATTAGAAAATCCCATTACAAATCCCTTGCATGAAGTCAACAGTAAAACTATACAAATACAAGAAGATATCAAACTAGGATGGTAAATTAAACTTAAATTGACAAAAACGTTAATGAATATTTATTTATACTTACTATCTTCAACTTTTCAGGCAATGAACATGTGTGCTCTTATCCTCCGGATAATCTTTGCGAATATCACAAAGATTGGTTTGATATAAACTGTTTAGGAGTTTGTAACCAAACTAGTTTGTTTTCATCTCCTCGTTACATAAATGAAACATTCGGTGGTTGTTCTCTTGCTCCCGTGGAATTCTCTTCAGGGTGAGCATTTCTTTCCATGTGATTAGATTTTATGATCGTACAATTAAAGTACATAACGTCATATGCTAATGATAAATTAATTGAGATGAATTGATTTTTAATGCAAAATTATAAGTGAAAATTGTTTTGTGGTGTAATTTTGAATTAAAGATGGGTGTTACCCTGTTGTAATAATTTATATGATCCAATTTATGTGAGTTATTTGATTTAAATCCAATCCAATCTTCTCCAATCAAACAGCATTACAAGTGGCTCCTTTCTGACTAGCATAACAATTAAAGATAAATATATTGATGATCTAAAAAATAAAATAGTATGCATAACTCTTTGGATATATTTTTAAATGCTACAATCTTAATGTATTTGAAATATTTAAATCTGAAGGTCACTGAATGAATAATTTGTGTAATCGTTTTCCTCCCAAAGAGAAAGATTTTGCAGAAACAATTAATATGTGAAAATAGACATTACGTTTAAGTCCAAGATTTATTGAATATATTTCGTGTCATTGACACATCCTCGGCATAAATGAAAAATTATTACATGTAATAAGAACACCAAATGTAGTATCACAATGTACAAATACAATTATATTTATAGTACAATTAAAACTGTTGTTTTAGTTGCATACATTAATGCAAAAACAAAGATTACATATTATGCAATATTCAATAGCAAGATTATAAAGAGATCATAGTCATATGATTACAACTTTATGGTCAGTTCCCTGGTGCGGTACTCATCCTTTGTATTTATATTCCTTATATGCAAAGCTTCCAACGTCAATGAGAAGCTTTACACACATGACGTCTGATGTTGAATATCAATGTCTCCAGGGGCCTGTTGCATAAAAAAATGCAGATTTTGCGTCAGATTAGCGATAGCGATTGCTAAGTGATGGCCTACATTTAGCGATAGCGTGGGTTGCAGAAACATTATAGCTAAAGTAGTACTACACGCAATTGGTAGAATGCCTATCATAATTCAAGCGTATTGCATTTTACTGTGGATCTGATATATCTATTAAATATCAAAACCAACTACAATTGATTTAAATATCTACACGATTCGAGGTGTAAGATAAACACTTGAAGAGTTGACCATACTGGTCACTGAGGTAAAGTTATTTAGATCATAAATGACAATCCGTCATGCAGAGACGCACATATACAATGTTTTAAGATAACGAATATCAGCAAAAATATGTCAATTCAAAACAAGAAAATGTATGGAATCAAACATTCACATGAAAGCCCATAATTGTGTGCGTGTATAAAGACCTCATAATATACAGTAGAACCTCCAATTAAGACCACCTCTATAATAAGACCACTTTTCACGGCCCCACCCTCATAAAGCTACCAAAATAAACCTCTGTATGGAGAGTACTAGAGACCGCCTCTCTATTGAGACCACCTTACACAAGGCCCAAATGTGGTCCTAATAGAGCGGTTCTACTGTACGGTGTATCACCATATGGGCAATTCACTTGTGGTGTCAGTGTTAATTTGGTAGAGGTTGAAGATACTATGAAAATTGGGCCTTTACCACACAATGTTGCACGGTAAATGTAAGCATCTACATTAGGGACTATTCAGTATTTATGACAGGGTGGGGTAGGAGGATTTTCCAAAAATGCTGTGAAAAAGATAATAGCCCCCCTTGATTTCATGTGACAGAAATTGAAGACCCCCCCTTGCAATTTACGCGTCATTGTAAGCTAACTCAAATCCTATTTGATTGACATCCATAATATAACAATCAATAGATTTTAATACAGAATTTCAAAAATAGGGGTAAATTTTCTGTGAAAAAATTGATAGCCCCCCCTCAAAAGTGTGTGAAAAAATTGATACCCCCCCCCCCTCCAAACATTGTGACAACAGTTCATGGCCCGCCCTAAACCCCTCCTACACAACCCTGTCGTAAATACTGAATGGTCCCTTAGCATCCTCTCTTGAGTACGGGGGGGGGGGGGTTATGCAGTCAGTCGGGTTGGGTATATATGCTCTATATAAACTCATAGATAACACTACTAACACTATATTTTGTTGTTACCTTCACGTTTCAGATAGATTCAATGTATTGTTTTAAACAACAATATTTGAGTTTATTCTGGCATAAACCATATTCAAGACACCCCAATTCACAGACACCCCCGCCCCCTAAATTGGAGGCACCATCGCATACTCCTGTACAGTATTTTAGCAAAAAGTGGACCCTACGAGCGATTTCAGTTACATTTGCGTTTTCGCAATATTTAGCGTTGCGTTCTGACGTAAAAATGTCCCTGCAACCCGACTCCCGTGCGTTTGCGAGGAATACTACATTTGCGATGCGATCTTGGAGCTGCGAACATTTATGCAACAGGCCACAGGTCAGTGAGTCTGGTGTCACAGGTCTTGGGTGTGTCTTCATGGGTCCTTGTCTGGTTATGTGCTCTCTGAGTCGAGTTTGTAGATGTCTGCCAGTCTGGCCGACACAGCACGCCTTGCAGCGTGGACATGTCATTGTTATGTGTGTCTTATTTTACAATACAGTTTTTATTATGTGTTGATAATGTGTTGGAATTTTGAAACGGTTTATTGGTGTTAACTATTTCTTCAAATATTGTCTTTTAAATACAAGGTCAACATTCCCCTGGTGAAAATTAAAACGGAAACTATATTTTGTGTCACATGTAGCTAGAGCTTACAGAAAATATTATGCCAATGAATATTACAGTTGTAGCGGTGTGTAGGGTATCAAAATAAAGAGATGGAATGGAAAATGTTGAAAAAATACAATTGCTATCACTAATGATTTCTTTTCTAGAGATACAATCGTCTTAACATCAAACAATGAAACAACAGTATATGAATTATGTATAACATTAGCGTGGGCAGATTCTATCAAATTTAGAATATATGCAAGTAACAATTCTGAGATTCTTAATGAGAATGTAAGTAGTTTTAATATTTTATGTTATGTGTTACAATATTAAATTAAAATAAATATGCTATCTATAACACTAACTTTATACATGTAAGACATTCGTAATTGTGATGCTTTTCAGTACAATAATTACAGCTCAAATAGTTGTGAGCTTTAACATTTAACTTGTTGTCTCCTTTATTAATTTAAACCATTTACTATAAGTCAACAGCTACACACAACTGTGCTGGGCATTCATCGTGTTACTGTATGATCTCACATTCTAATACAGATAACGACAATTGGCCCCCCTCAGGAAGCCTGTCTCAACATTTCAATTGATGGTATCGATGGGGTCCAAAAGGTGCGTGTGTTTATTGTAACATCTGATTACTGCCACATATTGTTTATTTGGTAAATATATGTGTACTTCCTCAAAACTGTGTTGAAGCCTGGTCTAGATCTAGTACATTTATCGATAAAATGTCATATAATGAATGAGTAAATTATGATGTACGTTAATTTCACTATTTTAGAACTAAGTATCATTCAAAAGTTCAAATGATTATTAGTTTGCAGCAGTCAATGAAATGTGCATAGATCTACTAATTTATGTTATGAATATTTGTATTGGAATACAACAAACCGTCCCGACGTACACTCGTATCCCCCAGGAAAGGCATGGTTGAATATAATATTAAATATACAGATCATTAATACATTACTCTTCTTAGTCTTTAAACTACAGAGAAAGTGTCTAACAGTGGACAAAAATGGAAGCCAGAATGGAATCCATTCTAGGCTCTATTTATTGCATTATCTACTTCAACACTTCTCACAAATTTGAATAAGCTGACAAGATCTTCTATCTTAAGAATTGCAATATTTGCCAGATTTTTCAACTGTTTAAAACTCTTAGGAAAAGAAGGAAGTGAGTTGCTGCTTAGACATCTGGGTATTGAAAGAAAACGAAACTTTGTAATGGGTTGCATTGTATGCATATCGTTTATTTCCACATTCATAATTGAATTGTAAAAGCTCTACTTCTACTTTAGACTAATTTCTTTTGTGCACATGGTCCCCAATGAATGATCAGAAGACAAGTTATTGTGCTTCTCGTGCTTGCTGCTAGGTATTTGAAAATGTGAAACTTGTGTGAAAATAATGAAATACTGATGAACTTGTCAGTAAGAGTCCGAAAATTCATAAATTGTTTTCAACCACCCCTTTCAATAATTGGTCCCATGCAGCCATGGGTGTGACAAAAATATATTAAAATTTTGGCCGATGACCAAACAGGATTTTAATGATTTTTCTTTATAGATAATGATAACGCTACAGTCAGATGGCCACACTATAGAGGCTAATAACCTGAAAATTCTTGTATGTGCACCAGGTAAATGGCTATTCGCAATGCTTAAATTTGGGGTAGATTTAATTGCTTTGTTTCCAACTTTTTAATGTGTGGTATGCGTGATAACCTCATGATCATAAAACCAATATTATAGCATTCATGTAATATTCTTGGTGCTCTGATCTTTTTCAATCATACTTGTAAGGGTACATAATGAATTGCAATAATTTAATTTTACATTTTAGAAATACTAACCATACTTGTAAGGGGACAATCAGTAATTGTAATATTTAGATTTTATGATCACACATAGAAATAATGATATCGACAATGTGCCTCCACTTATTTGCAGCTTATCTATTTTAGAAACAACAACCCCTGAAGTAATTAGCACTACCATAGAAAGCCCACTGACTACGTCAGCCACCACGTACGCACCCATTACAAGTACAGGATCATCACAAGGTAACCCTTTGTGTGTCTGTTGAGTAAAGCTACACGTGTATCTAGATACCAGTACACTTTTTCTTTGGTGAATGATTTGTACTTTATAACCCTCTCATACGTTTAATGTAATGATTTTACTATAATATTTGTACTGAAAATATTTGTATGCGTAAGAAATACCTTCTAAATATACAGTAAGTATATTATCATATGATATAGCATTTGATAAACATCACATTGTACACAATTTCATAATGCTACGTCTTTTCATCTTATATCTACTTCTTTATTATGCATTGGGTTTCAGTGCCTCTATGTCCTTCTCCTTATCCACACCATCCGTGTGAATATCATGATGAATCGTTTAACATGGAATGCGTAGGAAACTGTACAGAAACAAGTCTTTTATCCCCACCAACAAACAATTTGACTGATACATTTGAAGGATGCTCAAATAAACCAGTTAACTATTCTATTGAGTGAGTTAACAGTTATGTGCTAATGTTCATATGTAATATTTTCTTTCTCATATATATCTATAAATATTTTTGCTTATCATGTCTATGCATTTGCTATTGTTCATTTCAGGGATATTATGGTTGTTATACCTAAAAATGTAACAACTGTACACAAACTTTGCATTACAACATCAATGGCGGATTCCATCACATTCAATCTTCTTTCCAGCAATAATACTGCCATTGTAAATAAGACTGTGAGTGATTTTGACAGTTACAAGCCGTCCTTTCACTTTGTTACAGTGTTCTGTTCTTTGTAGCAATTCAATCTTAATCAATCCAATATTACCTCATCATAAAACACTTTGCAAAATGTAAACTAATGATTTATATGTCTAATTTCAAATGTATGTATTCTTAATCTCTTTGCTAGCCGATTACTGACCATGTAATTATGAAACTAAACTCCTTCCATTTGTTCTCAATGAAAATGCTCCAATGCAATGTTCTATAATTGCATATACTATACTATACAAATTAATGTTATTCCCAACGTCCAATGCAGACATATACAAATGAAACAACACAAGAAGTATGTCTCGGTATTCCTGAAGGTGGCATTACAGATGTACAAAAGGTGTTTATCTTACTTTCATTACTTAATATCCTTTAACTGAGAGTTCTATGATTTCTTTGATATTATTTTCTTTATTCACTTGTTTTTCTCTTTCATGTATCCAAAAGAATCAAAATGCTATCAATTTAAAACCTATAGTGTGCTTGACTCTGTGAATTACATGACATATATTTCGCTACTCTAATCAACTATTTTAACCATAAGACAAATTACGTTTGTTATATTGATGTGATATATGTTATAATTTCATTTAGATTGTTTTGACATTTACTTCCGATAACCCAGTGATTCAAGCAACTAAGCTCAAAGTTATCATTTGTGCACTAAATGGTATGAATTTTTATGTTATTTATGTACAATGCGAAGTGCAATGAACTATAACTAACACGCTATTCTATTTACCTACGTATGCAATCACCGTACATGTACTTCTTTAAACATTCATAAACATAAATTACATTGAACTGGTTCTTTATTCAAATAATGACATTTCCTGGCCTTCATATAGAATCTATATATGATATATATTGATATCATCATTTGCTGTAATGATTACTCACTGTTGCACCTATAATCTGCTTGTATGAAGATTCTATTATGTCTATGTAAATATAGTTCACCAATATTATCCTTTCTTTATACAGAATATACTTGTTTACTTGAAAACAGATATAACATAACTTTATTCCATGAACAATATTTCAGTTTAACTATATAATGTATCATCGGGCCTCATATCAATGCAAAGTGTATCTTATTGATATTTTACTACAATAATAGGAGACTATATATGTATGTACACAAACCTGTGAGAGCCTATCCATTTAAATGTTTTTTGCCTTGATTTTCTTTTCTTTAGATGATTTTACTAGATGTATGCCTTCATATATCAATTAGCTTTGACATTTTTTGTCAGAAACATCAACACCTACTTTTACCACCACTAGTACACCAGCACTTCCTTCCACAACTATTCCACTGACTACTGTTACTAAAACTACAAATTTGCCATCAACCACTGCTGCAACTACATCTCTTCCACCCACCACTACTTCAACTACAACATCTCTTCCACCCACCACTACTTCAACTACAACATCTCTTCCACCCACCATTACTTCAACTACAACATCTCTTCCACCCACCACTACTTCAACTACAACATCTCTTCCACCCACCACTACTTCAACTACAACATCTCTTCCACCCACCACTACTTCAACTACAACATCTCTTCCACCCACAACTACTTCAACTACAACATCTCTTCCGCCCACCACAACTTCAACTACAACATCTCTTCCACCCACCACTACTTCAACTACAACATCTCTTCCACCCACCACAACTTCAACTACAACATCTCTTCCACCCACCACAACTTCAACTACAACATCTCTTCCACCAACCACTACAGCCACTACAACAACTCTAAAACCAAGCACAACTACAACAAAGATTCCGCCGACTATTACCAAATCAGGTTAATATTATCTGTATG
The DNA here is from genome assembly GCA_019095985.1 of Streblospio benedicti. Taxonomy (NCBI): domain Eukaryota; kingdom Metazoa; phylum Annelida; class Polychaeta; order Spionida; family Spionidae; genus Streblospio; species Streblospio benedicti. The sequence goes on from CM032662.1 coordinate 1,096,113, forward strand.
TCTAATTATCATTCTTTAAAAAATATTCAGGATAAGTGATACATAATGCAGTGTGTGTGTTACATGGCAGGATTCAGTGATGTTTCTACAATAATTTAGTCAGTATGAAACCCTTTTTTTAAAAAAAACGTGTATTTTAATGCTGTATAATGTCACACACTGATAGTCACATGACGATTTTGATGCGGAATACAATTTTGGGCTCCTAAAATTTGGATGTTTGACATAGCACTGGCTATGCAAATGACTGTTGAGGGTTTACAGTCCTAGATGTGTGATATAATACGATAATATCTACACAAACTTACACTGTAACAGCTGTTTTGAAAAAATGTAATTGCATAAATTACAAAAGGAAGTTTCAGAATATATATGAAGGCTATAAAAATAAAAATAAAGTATTCTACTTCTTTTTTAGAACTTAATATGAATTTTCATTTGTTTATGACTGAGCTACTTGTATTTAGAATTAGTCTGATTAAAATTTATCCCCTCAAGTACCATGGAAGTGATGGTCTTACCAGCATTGATGCGTTTTGCTATCGCTAATGCGTTTTGCAACCAAAAAGGGGCCTGGAGCTGCAAAATGCAACCTTAACGTATTTTGCAAGCGCCAATGGAAAATGCAACTTGCAGATATATTTTTTTTGTTATTTTGCACATTACTCATACTCCTATTTAGACATTTTAAAGATGTTGCGTACATATCTTAACATTATCACCTTACATATGTATATTGACACTTGTTTTAACAAAATTAGAAAAAGCATTTATTTAACATTAGAATGTGCATTTTGCATGCTAGAAGATTTGTTTTTATTTTAAAATAAATCATATCATTGCAAGTCAATTTGTCAACCAGCGTGCTCAATTATACAATTGACTGCACGCGCGGAGACCACTACTACGGCACTAGTCTAAACTTTTGCTCTCCTCTACACGGGACACGCCTTGCGACGGCAGCGGCTGTATTGATTTTGTGACGAGTTTAGACTAGTGCCGTAGTAGTGGTCTCCGTGCGTGCAGTCAATTGCATAATTGAGAACGCTGATTGACCAATCAGCGTGGGTTATTGGCGGTGATTTTTGCACGGAATGATAGAATGATGGTTTTAAGGTTGTTGCTGTGCATCATTTCTTTGTGCTTTCTGTTGTGTCATATCTGAGAATCAGTTTCTTCTCCAATTGCCGTTCTATCCTTAACAGCAAGTCCTAACTTACATTGAATTACATAATTTTGTAAAATCATGAAGAATCCTTCACATAATGTGGCAAAATACGATTGAATAAAATTCTTGGCAAACTTAAAGTACATATGTATTTACCTCTAACCATCCAATGTGTAATTGTGTATCCTGCATATACTTTCAACTCTGCAAATTTGAGGCCATGTTGATAGTAAGATCCACAAATATACATAGTTAGACTTGCTTTTATAAATAGGTGCATTATAGCTACTGGCACATACATTGTCAACCGCTCGATACTTTAGCTGATATTACTAGCACTAATTTGAAATCTGTAACATACCATGTTTGCTCCCTGGGTAATTAAGATGGGATGAACAAAATCCATAAAATGGTGAATAACCGCATACATACTTTCCCGTGACCATCCGATATAGAATATCAATTACACTACAATATTTATTTTTAGCAGGGCAAAGGTAGTTGCCCAGCTATTGTCGCCAAGACCAGTTCCGCAAGTTGACCACTCAACCGCTTTCTCAAAAACCTGTCTTCCATAATATAGTGCATAATTTGCCGTGAAGTTTGCAGTTTCTCTGACAAAATGGATTGTCATATCTACATGCCGCCGGCCCAAACCGCGCATTAATATGTGATGTCACAGTCCAAAATGGCGATGTAAACAATGTCCGATTCTCTGCATTTTCCCATAGATTTAGCCTTGTTTGGGCCTTCCCATGCAGGCATCGGGACGCCACTTGGTCAGAATGTGTGTATTAATGGTCCCAACAATAGACCCAAGTGGCGTGGCGCTAGTCATTGTGCGTTACATCAATCCGACCCCAAAATAAAATTGAGGTACTACGACAAGCAATGAAACATTTTAATTTGTCATATTACAATGTTTTAATTTTGGTTCCTTTATTTAAGCCCGACTTTCAGTACTTTCAGTACTTTGATTAATGCACTTAATCTAATTGGTTTGGAATGAAATTATCGATTTAATCAAGACAGAATGCATTTGTGATTAAACATAGACATATCCTAATTTAGTGAACATTTTTCTGTAGTAACAACTACTATCGCTACCACTACTTCATTTCCCCCTACCATGAGTACAACTGCTATTGAAGTAGGAGAGGAGGAAATAAGGACTTATCCTCCCTTGATCCGTCCTCCTTTACCACCAAGTAAATATTTCACTTTTTTATCCAAACTTTTACATTGTTATCCGCAATAGAACTATTTTTCTGAGAAATAGAATAAATCAAAGAAATTATTATTGGTTACAGTACCTATTTTTATTAAAACCGTGAAATTTATATTGGTATATAGAAATAAAATTTTCTTAATGGAAATATTCCATGTTTACAGTGACCCCACCTCAACCAGTAATAACAACAACTGTTATTGAAGTCGGTGAGGAGGAAACAAAAACCTATCCTCCTTTGATTCGTCCCCCCTTACCAGGTAGTCTCTCTTTTTATCTAGACTTTCACTTCTTAAGGGGCTAGGTGCCGTATAAAACTTGGCAGTCAATTATCATGAAATTTTTACTGGACATTCTTTGATATGTGTACTATCAATTAAAACTTTTAAAAAAATATTAAAAGGCCGACCCCCAAAAAGTTATGTTATCTTGTTTGAACCAAAGTTTTACCAGTAAACAACATAGTCTAGCGTCAAACGGGAAATAGGTGACGTCTGGCAACATAATGCACCATTAGAGAAGTTTTAAGTGGTCAAATTGTCTAAACTTTTACAGTCTTGTAGAACATTGAATTTTAAACAAGATGAAACAACTGCTTTGTAAAGAATTTACATTTTCCTTTATAAAAACGTACCGAGATTTTGACAGCTTAGGCCCAGCTGCATGATCAAATTTATTGACCACTAGCTATTCAGGCAAAGAATTGGCGGCTCAAAAAGCATTGTTTTGTGTTCTGCTGCTAGGTGGGATTACTAGTGCAGCGCGAAAGACGTTTTCACACTCTAGTGTGGAAAGCGACATATTGGTATCGAATCGTAACTGCCCAATGGCATTACCATTCAACACTTGATAGAAGCAATTAAAAAAATATAGCATTATTTGTCACCCGACGGATTGGTGTCATAACGTATTGGAATTAGCGGTATAAAACATAAAACAAGAAAATTTTTAAAATAACAAAGAATTATTACTGGTTCCCATCACAATACCCAGGGAGAAAACAAGATCCTGGTCTTCTGTACAAATTACTAACTTCCCATTTCATTTGAGAGATTTTCTTGTAAGCATCTCATGTTTTCGTTCCACATGTGTAATATGCTATGTTCACAACTGCCTCCGATTTAATAGGATGCCATGATTTTAATTTATTTTGAACTGATTCCTGGCCGGATATTAGACATGGCAGGCTGGCTCTTTGGCAGCATCAGGTTGGTGCAACAAGAGTTACAATTTAACCTGTAAAGGCGTGCGTATGTTTGTTTTCAGAACCATTCACATAACCTCTATATAACATCGAAGTATATGGCTGATAGACCCATTGAGCGGTAAAATCCTGTTGTTTCTCGATGTTGATGAACAGGCCAATTATCATCATAGGCTAATCGAGCGACTAGTGTTAGATCTTTGTTCGATGTCTGACTTTTTTTTCACTTCCTCACCCCCCCCTCAACCACCTCCCCCAATTCTCTTGGACCAAGACGCTGAATGGATAAATGGCCATAGACGACGTATATAATGGTGTGCAATCTGGAAAATGGCTAAAAGAGGCTAACGGCGTACACCTGATTACACCAAATCCCTGGCTACTCACTGACCATTGTGAACATAGCATTAGCCAGTATTGACATGAGCCTAATAAGACACAGAATCTATACGAAGATTCATATGTTGAAAATAGTGAAATCTTGAGACGTTCGACATGTACGAATTTCTCTTATGATGTGCATTTATAGTTAATGTAAGTGTAGTTTTACAATATCATATTATGATGTATAAGATATCAGATATAACACTATCATTTTTTTTCCAGCCTATGTGAACTTGTAGCTTTATCTAGTTTACGTGATCAATGTTGGTATCGCACCAATGTTACATATTTTATTTGAAAAGTATAATCCAATCAGTACATTTACTTTGATCAAGAAACATTATATTTGAAAATACTGTCTAAACAATCAACTCTATTACTGGAGCAAGGACATTTTATTTGTTAAAAAGCGACAGTGATTTTACTTATTTAATTATTATTAACCAAAAAATCATGCTACAAAATGTCATTTCTGTGATTCCTGGCCCATAACAGTTGATATATACCTATAGATGTTTCTCATTTCTCTCACAAACAGAGCTTTTCACCAATATTTTCATCATCAACATTACATACATCAATATTTACAAATACTAAAGCTGATCGTGTATTGGCTATCTCTATATCTCTCTATATCTCTCTATTTACTAACATGTATCGCGTGTGATTATAATATAGATACGCATCTCTCAACTAGTGCTTTACTAGTGCGTATAAGATGATCACATGCACTGTGAGACATCACACTAATCATATGTGTATTTTCATCAGGATCAACAGCTTCAGCGGCCACTTCAACAAGTACTGAATCAACCACTATTTCTCCTGTATCAACTCCGACAACAGTCATGGAATTTTCATCAACGTCAGCCCCTCCTACGACAGCAAGTCAGACACCATCTACTGTTATTTTAACCACACCAGTCCGTCCCCAATCCACAACTTCTACACCAACCACACCACCACATACTACTGCAACTACTGTCGTGCCATCTACTGTTAAATCAACAGAGCCTGCGTCTTCCACGTCCACGCCAGCAACCCTTGCACCAACTACTAATACAACACCAACATCTGCACCAAGTTCTTCTAGCCCTTCTACCGAACCTACCACTGCTACAACTCGTATACCGACAAATACTGAAACGTCGTCATTAATGCCTACAACCCAACAGACCACATCGTCACCTCCTGTGCCAACTACCAGCATTGCCATAACAACACCAAGCACCAGTGAAACAGAATCACAAGGTAATGTGTATTAGGTGCCCCACACTTGTATTTATTGAGGTCCGTTGGATACAAAATACTCATGAGTTCTTCATAATTCCATCCCACGATTTTCCAATCACGCATGGACATAGTTTCCAAGTTTGAAACATGTTCACATACCATCAAAATCTGCTTAGTCATTGATTATTCGCGATATCCACTATAAACCAGGGTGTGTCGTGTATAGGACCCGTTGACAGGTGTTTTGATTGGTGAAGCCTACGATGAAGATATTGTCAGTCAATTTAACTTGAATACCTACCGGGACACATTGTCGAGGGATATTCTAGATGCCACGCTCATTTTATAAATATAACGTGTTTATGCAACATAAAGTTACCTTTCAAACATCTGAATTATCAAACACTATTTTACAAGATCTTTTGTACATTGAAAGATGCCAATATATCTAAAATGGTCTATTTGGAAACCAGCACAGTATTCCCCATTTGAAGTCTGCATGTCCCATGCATGTCCCAAGCCTTTCAAGATAATGTCAGCACCAATAAGGGATATTTATAATAATACCAACACATTTCCGTTTTAGTTCAAATGCACTTATGTGGGCAGACTACTGCAAGGCGATCATGAAATTATATGTATACCTCAAATCTCTGTTGTTTTTTAATAATCATACTCTCACAATTTATTACTGCATATTTACTGTGTGTGACGTGCATTGTGTTGCCGAATTGTATTTACCTCAGTTTCAAGATAATTATATCTTATAGAATATTTAAACCTTTCAGTAGACGTATAATTATATGTATTATTTTCAACTAATCTTTGATATATCTAACTTCTAGTTAACTCGTGTGTTTACCCACCTGATCGCTGTCAGTATTATGGAGAGTACTTTGTGTTGCAATGTTTTGGAGATTGTGAGGAATCCGATCTTTTCTCGGCTCATCTGGTGAACAATACATTTGATGGATGTTCTGATGCGCCAATGAACTATACACCTGGGTATGGTTTCCACAATAACTACATATATGATTGTTGCTGTGTATATACTGGCCAGCATATTACTTTTTTTATTTGTCGATCGATAGAAATTGCACTCATAATCCTACGAAAACCCCGCGGGGACATCACACTTTACACTTAGTTTTTAACCAATGATTTATCTGTGAACCACAGCTCAAGGGGACAGTTCACAGTTCATACTTAAAAATTCACATTTCGCAGTTCATACTTCACAGTTTTCACTTTGTACTTCACAGTTCACAGTTCATACTTCACACTTCACAGTTCCCACTTCATAGTTCACAGTTATTGTTTTATGGACCCACCGGTATCTTAGTTACATATTGCGCCACCATGAGGCAGCACAAAGACAAGTCAGTTGTGCATGTGCCCTCCCCCAGCAAAACTGGGGCACATCACTTTCACTTTGTTCTAGGCCCAGCCTCATAACCCTAACAGCCGTCATTAACATGATATATGTGATGTGATCCCAGATAACATTGGGAAAACCTGATGATGTCATACAATCTGTGGCTAGTTTTGTGTTATCTAGTTTCATTTTCAAAAGTAAATAATGTATGCATCTAGAAATATTTAAGTTAATTTTGATCTATGGATACCTCAGTATCATACATTGTATAATAACTGTAGTATTACTACAAGACTTTATTGTTTAAGGATATGAAAACAACACCTCAGTTCTATTTATAAATGGAAAACAGTTGATCTACTTCATTTCATATCCTGGCACATAATTATTCAAACCAAACTGACCTAGTACTAGTATTACTATTATTATGGTCACTAGCGGCCCGCGTCCTACGGACGCAAATGGATAGTCCATCAATTTATAACAGCACGACGATTAATCTCAACAGTAGGCGGGGACGTTATGTACGATATGTACCGTTCCGTGCTCCGTTGTGAAACTATTATCGGGACAGTCGTTTTTACGAACGCTACGCAGACACCCGGAAATAAAGCGGTCGCGTAGAAAACCCGTTGTCGACTCGACATTTACGAAGCAGTTTTCTCGTAAATTAAGAGAGATTGAAACGCACAGTGATTATGGGAACATTGAAATAGTAGTAAGGCAGGGAACGCGTCTAGGTTTGAAGCGCAAAACGGCACTGGTGGGTAAAAAATGTCCGAAATTCGAGATTCACTACGGGGTCGCCGCTTTCGAAGCAAGTTCAGTAATTATATATATATGGATAGATCACACCAATATTAACACCCATGAAGTGTCTTTGATTGATGAAAATACAAACAACTTGCTGCTATTTCCAATCTGCCATCTTTGAACAATGTGGTACTTGTAAACAAAGGAATTCCAGAGGCCGAAATGGTGGCAAGCTTACATCAGCTAGTGGTGCCCTATTTTGGTCGTGACTGTGTGCAGTGATTTTTCAAGGCATGTATGCAAATGAGCTTTGCTCTGATTGGCTGCAGACACCGGTTACTTTATGTATTTTGGCTGTGGCATATATATGTATATTGCCACAGAACTGGGGTGGTGCCCTCTATTTATACAGTAGAACCACTCTATTAGGACCACATTTGGGACCAGTGTTAAGTGGTCCCAATAGAGAGGTGCTCTCTATACAGAGCTTCGTTTTGGTAACTTTATGAAGGTTTGGGATCATGAAAAGTGGTCTTATTGAGATGGTATGTTAAACTGGCCAGACGGTGTTCATTGAAATTGCATTTTATGGATAAAAGTGGAAGTGATTAGAATACTATAACACATTTAATTTATCCAACGTGAGAGTGGGGGTGGGACCACTCTCTACGTGATGCTCATTTCGGTTTATTAATAGTTTTTAATGAAATGTAATATCATTTTTTCTACAAAAAGACACTGCTATACTTGTGTTCTATAGTCACGTAGTGGATCCTCCCCTGAGAGCTCTCAATTTTAAAAGGCATGATTCATATAAAATAAAAATAAAATAATTTCCATTATATTATAGCATTTCAAACACTGCTATTAAAATGAAGGTTGTCAGCATATTCTTAACATGAAACTCATAAACAGTGCTGTCATCTTTTGTCCGAGATAGAATATGGCAATGTTGATTTTATGTGTGAAGTGTGAACTATGAACTGTGAACTGTGAACTATGAAGTGCGAACCATGTGCTGTGAAATGTGAACCATGAACTGTGAACTGTGAACTGTGAAGTGTCCCTTAGGGCTGTTGTTCACAGATAATCACTGTCAAATAATGAAGTGTGAAGTGTTATGTCCCCGCGGGTCTTTCGTATAATCTTAATCTTAATCAAAGTCATTGTTGCGATTTTATTTCAGGGATGCCATAGTTGCTAAAATGAAGTATGTAACAACGGTGTATGAACTGTGCATAACAGTTTCATATGCCGAGGCAATAAAATTCATTCTTGTATCTCCTGACGCTTCTGAACTTGTAAATACCACTGTGAGTAAACATAAATACAACGCATACGTTATTTTTCTTGTAATTTTTACATTCTTCTGATGGTGCATATAAACAGTGGGTGCGGTGTATATATTCTTATATTGTTGCTATTCACTTTCACCTAGTTGCCTACAACTGGAACTTCTGACTCTGTGTGTCTGGACATACCAATAGGTGGTGTTGCGGATGTGGACAAGGTAAATTGTGCTAAATCAATTGTACATAGTCTATTCTATAGAGTAGCACAGTCATACATGTACATCCTTAACGACATTATATTCACTAAACCAGAATGCGTATTACAAAAATTATATTTTTTTCTCCATTTATTTTCAGATCATTATACGATTGATTTCAAATAGCCAGCTAATTGAAGCAACCAAACTGCAAATACTCATATGTGAACCACCAGGTATTGAATGATAACCACTAAATTATGTCTGGGTTTATAGCATTTAAACAAGAGTAAAAAGCATTTTAATTGCTCCCATGTTTAATTGGCTTAATATAGTATATTTTACTATCATTGTCAATGATATGCCCAATTTGATATTGGTATTGCAATTAAGTAACTGATTATGAGAATAGGATTTAGTAGAAAACAATTAGTGTGGTGGTTTAATATTTTACCATCTGTATTATTAAAGTGCAACCTAAAACTTAACTCCAGAATCAACAACTTCAAGCACTGTGAATGGAACTACTCTGTCAACTGTTACTACAGCTCCTCAAATTCCTTCTACGAATACTAGTACGACTGTGGGTACTACAGTTAGTGCACCCACTACTAATACACCCGTAACACCCAATGCAACAGTACAATCGCCGACACCCACCACTGCATCTACAGAAAGTCCAACAACTGCTACTACGCCTGTAACATCGTCCACCACTGCTACTGCTCTTGTTACATCATCAGCCACTGCTACAACTCCTGGAACACCAACAGTAGCTCCAACTACCCCTTCGCCACCCACCAAAGTCGGAACAACTCCTGACCATACAGCATCGATCTCTGTCACAAGTCCTACTAATGAAACAATTGGTAATTGTTTGTAATTATAATTATGTAGGTATTTAGAAACAATTCGCTATAAACCAAGGTGTATGGGAGCCGCTAACAGGTGCTTTGATTGATGAAAGCCTATGATGAAGATATTGCCAGTCAATTTAACTTAAATATCTACCGGGACACATTGTGGAGTGATATTCTAGATGTCAGTTTACATGAGAATACTAAATATTTATCTTGGTGTGTTTGTCCAGTGATTATATGTAGACAGTGGTAGCCTATGAACATCAATACAATGTGTTCTCTTATTTTACGTCTGCGTGTTGCTGTGCAACCCATGTTTCTATTTACGTTCTCTCACAAATCTGAACTAAGCTAACTATTAAAATGTGAATTGGTCAATACATGGATATATAATTAGAGAATCTGTCAAGTGCTCACAATTGTATCAGCTCAACAATCAATTATATATCAGTTTATAAAATATAGATGTGGTATCTATTAATGCAAAACATCTCAGTGCCAGTGCATCTATTTTAGCCTATATTTATATGGGGTTTATAAAGGGTCCAGAAAACCCACATCGTTCTTTTTGGTCTTTGTTCCCACATCCCTATTTATTCGGCTTTTGTCACACATCCCACTTCTTGATAAACCTGCCCCATTTATGCACTGATACCTACTTCATCACTCCGGCTTTGCTGGATGACTTTCATTGACACATTTTAAATTATGACAGGATTGTAATATTTCCACATTTTTTTCTTATTTCAAACTGATCACAACTAGTATAAAAGTGTATGTGTTGTTGCCCTCTCCTTTGAAATATAGCATACATAAAGGGTATTGTCTATCAAGTATTTTTACTAATCCACTCTCAATTCCTTTTCAGACACTTACTTTTGTATGGGGGTGACTTCTAATGTCCTTCAGCAGTGTAGTACGTACTTGCTTAGGTTGACGGCATATGTTTACTGATTGTTTGTTTTTTATACTTTTTACAAAAAATCATTCCTGATATACCATTAGATATTGGTGTAAATAGGCCATTAATTTCGTTGATTTATATAAATGTACTATGGACTATCAATTTATGTTATCATGAGCTTGCACATCCATTTTTATTACTTTTAAACTTTGGCTTTATTTTCATTTTCTATATGTATTAACTTCACATCCAGTGCCCACAAACGTGTGATATCAACTTTGGTGGACACTGGTTTTGTCTTTAAGCCTTCTTGAAAAATCCTAACACTGTCATGATGTAAAATGTTGCTTACAGTACTTTTTTTGGTTTCACTTCGCCTCATCTGCATCTCTTATGTCGTCTCAGTTTCTGAGCTCTTTCTTTTCATCAAAACTTGTTATTCCTTATATTCTTTTCATATAGAAAATTTCAAAACTAAAATCAAAACTAAAATCTTGACCATGTGTTGTATGCTTACAATGTAAATCTTGGTTGAAATACATTAATTCATAAAGCATATTTCATTTTGTGATACTTGTGCAGTAATTGCAAAATTAATTAAGAACTTGTTAAGGAAGTGTTCATAACATACTGGGGGAGGGGTTCGGTAATTTTTAGAACTCGGTGGTTTAAACTTTTCTTGTCTCCCCCTCCCCCCCCCCCCTTCCTTGAAGAGTAAAACTTTTCCTGTCCTCTCCCCTTGAAGTGTAAACATTTTTTTCTTGTCCTTCCCCATTATGAAAGTCATGCCATCTACACCATCATAGTAAATTACCCTTTATTGAAGACTCAGGTTTGTGTAAGCACCCTTTTCCTCATCGCGTATATTGTCATGTGTCAAACCGCCATATATGTATTGGTACAATGCTTTTTGCGTTGCTTCAGCAGCTGAAGCGAAAGCCTTGAGATCACATTGTTTCTAACTATGTATGCATGTATCTATGTATATATGTCTCCGGACAACTGGTTTTAACTTTACACAATTATGAATTATGATGCGACACCGAAGTGATTTGATTTTGGGCACTTTATAATCAAATTGAACTTTCCAATTTATGAAAAGTTTCCAAGCTTTTATATTGTACATGTATAAAGACCCCCGCCCTAGTACTTTATGAACACTCCCTCATGGACTATTTCATATGTGTACTTTTTCGTTGAGATTACACACATAATGTATTTATATAATATCTTATGACATTGCGCCTATTATTTAGTCCTGTTATTGCTCTGTATCCCCAGACACGTCTACTTCTGAGAACATAAAGGAACAAACAAAAACCACAAATGCGATTGTCCCTTCTGTTACAGGTAATTTAGAAGTATATGTCGGTATACTTTTTTGCAACACTTTACTATGGTGTAGATATGTAATACACTACATAACTATTTACAACTTGCATATAGTATATGTTGTTTACTTGCCCTCTCAAACCCTGCCTGATTTAGATGTAGACCCTCTTTGATGTGTGTTGCATACTATTCCAATGTTTTCATTTATATCCATATTTCGCAGCAATATATTATACTTGTAAATAGCACTCTGCATGGTATGAATTGTAAATTTTCAAACACATGATATGCATAGGGTCTATCAATTTCCAACACCACAACAAATCATTTTCATGTTGCAATATAACGAATTTTGAAACAGAAATATATCATTGATGCTTGTATTTTCTCTTGGTTTTGTATCTGTTTATTTTATGTAATAATTGTGATGTTAAAAGTATAGATTTACTGCGTCTATTTAGCTAAGAGTGCAAAAATAATTCTTATAGTAGAAATTTCATTTACCCAAATATTTTGCGTGTTTAATTGCATTATCAACGTTGATCTGAATTCCATGAGTAGTTCCTGTTTACATTTGTAGGGACAACCACATTTGAGAAAATTAATGATGAAGTAACAACGACTGGAATGACTCCGTCAACCCCAGGTAAAATATTGCTTCATACTTAAACCTCACTCTTCTATTCTCTACATATAATGTGGGTGTTCCTGATATATAAATGGATGTGGGGATACCACGAAACACACTGAATTAGTATCCATACATCAAGCTCGACCACAAATTGTGACCCATGCAAATATCGAATAGTATACGACATAATCATATAATATAGTAATTTAAATTAAAACTTTAAAAACACTCTGATGAAGTGTTTAATGTATATTGTGGCCAATGATATGACAACCGAAACAGTAAAATGGCGTTTTGTTTTCATTTTTATAGAACTATATAGAAAACGTTTCTTTTTGGATGGAAAGGCATGTTGTTCCAGATGTTTTGCTTTTGGAACTTGTGGAACTTATAATAAAGATCTGTTGTATTTAATCAGAATCGAGCAAATATATTAATGCATATGACTAGGTCTCTGAAGATCATTTCATTATAAAATCTACTATTTTCCCCTGTTAACTTTTCAAGGAATATATAATGTATGCATGATGCCATCTAGGTTGTAGCCTCAGCGAATGGGGTCCGTGGAATAGTTGCAGCCATAGTTGCGGTGTTGGAGTGAGGACAAGACGGAGAGAATATTCAAATGTGTTCGCTTCGTCGGGATGTAAATGTGATGAGATGTTGCAAAGCGAATCTTGTAATATTAGATACTGTGAAGGTATTTTGCATTCAAATATATATATATATATTTTTTTTCATTAACTTACAGTCACAAGCTTTAAACATATATATAATTCTCGGTTGCAGAGCCAGGAGAGTGGGGGACTTGGTCACCTTGGGGAGATTGTTCTGCAACTTGTGGAGGAGGATATAGGATTAGGAAGCGACTTTGCACAATGGATTCACCATTTTCAGTTCAATGTGAAGGAAAGACAGCTGAAATCGAAGAATGTGGATACCTGACTTGTTCATCCGGATCTACTGGTTGGTTTGGTGATGAAATTGACATTGTGAAATGATTTATTAATCATAGTTTATGCGTGTTATGCATCATTTAAAAAAACACTTCTGCAACTACCATTATATCATCTATATAGCTTGTGGGCATAGCATTTAATAAAAGTTTGTGTTGAGTGTGCCTACTTGTTCCTTATTTACGCTTGGTGTTTGTACTGTTGCAGGGTCAGTGTGTGGTGTAAATAAAGCAAAGCAGTGTGGAAACGGAAACCAGATTGTGACTTGTTTTGATGATGCAGTCATGAGAACGGATGACGAAGTTGATTGCAGTGAAAAGTGCAGGTAAAAGCCTCAGTGTGACTTCATTTATGTGGTCCCTAGATCCGTATTTAAATGATAAAAGACAATGAATTGTTGTTGTCTATTTACAATAGTTGTCTTAGAATGTCAAATGGGTGAAACGTGCCTCACAGTTTCTATATTTCAGACAAAAATCTTTCAGATTTGAATTATATCAATATTTGCATGCAGCCTAATTCCAAAACTAACGTTTTGACTTTGTTTTATTAATAACTAGCTGAAATGAAAAATCAATAATGGTTATGTACTAGATAATGCATGAAGTTGTGGTTGATATTAAAATCTAAGAACCTGTAGACGCTGTCTGGCCGAGATGTCTCGAACCAAGGCGCAGCCGAGGTGACTTACTGCTTGGCTTACATATTAATACAAATCCTTTGGGCCACTTACACCATTTATATTACTGTTGCTAATATGCCATAAAGGTGTGAAGACAAACAACACCCACAGCAGGCATACGCCTGCATTCGAGGTCATGATTAAACCATGGATTCTGATGAAAATCTGTTTTAAAGGAAACAAGGGTAAATGCAAGTGAACATGTAGAAAAGATATACCGATGGAGCAACATATATTTTAAACATTTATGACGTCAGTGTCATATTTAGCAAGTAGTTTCATTATATACTTAAGCGTTTCGACCAATGCAGTGTTATTATTGGTTGTTATTTGCACATTGTATTTGGTAAAGATTAAAGTTCTCATTGATGTTTAATTGTTATTGCCTAGCTTCCATGATCTAATAAATTTTAATTTACAGATACATGCAACAAACTTTAATCCACATGGTTCAAGTACTGCCTCTTTTTAGGATCAGTTCATTTTGAATATGGTGTGGTGCTTGTGTACATTATGACATTCATTTGCATAAACACACACTTTTTAGTAAATGTAAGTGGACCAGTATATAAACAACCTGAAAAAATAATAGCTCTTGGAAGTCAGTGTCAGGTTTACACATCGGTGGTTTGAAGGTAGTAGTGTCTGAGACTTCAGTTTGTGTTGGGACTGCCTCTTTGCATGCATCAAAATGTCAACCTGTATAGCATATGTAGGTCAAAAATATCAACCTGTACAGTCATCAAATGCAGGTCAAAAATATCAACCTGTAATCAAATGTGGGTCAAAAATATCAACCTGTACATCATAAGTAGGCCAAAATAATCTACGTCTCACACCGTCTGGGGGTTAGTGTCGATTCGTCACTGTTGAATATAGCAAACCACAGCGGACAATTAAAAAACAACATTGCCATGCATTAATATCAAATCTCATGCCATATTTCTGGAGTAAATACCGCGCATATCCCACTCAGCCTCAGGTAACTATTCAACAACAAATAGCTGGGGTCTATAGCAGCCGTACTGTCCAAACACCGTCACCCGAACACACACCACTGTACCACTATTCTAATAGCCACCTCAGCCTCCCACACCCACCACCGTAGTGACAAACAACTTCCCATTCTGACACCACCCGTCCATGTCCTATTATATTAGTACCTTCCCACATTACGCACATACCCCCACAATTATGATTCAATAACAAACTTTGGCTAGTACTGGTCTGCAGGATCTGCACTGCTCTGACACCTCCATCCCACTCTAGTACATAACCAGCCGAAACTGACTAGAAAGTCGCGAGTGTCATTTTGTGGTATTTATCCAGCCTGGCTCATTATGCTGATGCACGTGCTGTGATTATATTTCTTGTCAAGGCTGTGACGATTTGGAAAGTAGTTTGCTAAAGAGTGTGAAGACTTCAAAGTTAAAACTTGCGGATTGTATAAACATGTAGCAACCGGGTTGACCAGAGTGCCGATAAACCATTCCAATGGTGTTCATGTCAACAGGATATGCCCTGGGGCGAACGTACAGTAGGTTTTTAAAAGGGGTAAAATAGACGTCCGGGTTAGAGAACAGACTGATCCCCTGTACTGACAGCACCTACCACTGTTGTAGCATCGCCCATCCCCTATTCTGACAGCAACTATGTCCTGCCAGTACCTGACTATGATCTGTATGCTCGCACTAACTTGTACCCATTGTAATAAATGTAAACGTACACATTAAAATCAATTATTTTTATTAAAATAATACTTTTGAAAACACCGCTACACAGGATTCGAAGGGGGGCGGAGCTTGAAATTTTTGTTTCTTGTGGCAGGGAGACACGGGCGGAGATTTTGATGACTCGAAGGGGTAGTTATAAAAAGATAACAACATAATAACAACAATTTTTCAAAATACAAATTAAACATAGATATTTTCATCAGAGATTGAGAGAATGCGGGTGGGGCCTGAGAGTATATGTCGGGGAGTAAACTTGAGAGATGGCGGCTGCTTGTGAGAGTATTGGTGGTGGGGGGGGGGGGCTTGAGAGAATGAGTAGGTGCGGGCTGGGGAGGGGAGGGGCTTGTGAGTATATGGCTGGGGGGGGGGCTTGAGAGAATGGGGGCCTAGGAGCATACGCCTGAGGAAAAAAAAGGTTACTTGAGAGAAAGCTGGTGTTTGAGAGAAATCGGGGGCTTCTGAATATATGGCTTTGGGGGTGGGGGCGCTTGGCTTGAGAGCATGTAAGAGCTTGAGAGAATAAGGGGCTTGTGAGTATATGGCGGGGAGTGGGTTTGAGAGATGGCGGTGGCTTGTGAGACTATGGAAAAGAGCGGGGTGGAGCTTGGCTTGAGAGAATGCCAGAGAAAGAGGGGGAGGGGGAGGGGAGGGGCTTTTGAGAATATGGCTGAGGGGGCTTGGCTTGAGAGAAGGTAGGAGCTTTAGAGGGTGGAGGAGAGCTTATGGCAGCGGGGAGACTTGGAGAGAAGGAGGGATATAGGTGGGAAGGGGGGATTATGAGTAAAGGTAAGCGGGTGCTTGACTTGAGAGAAGGATAGATCTTGAGAGTATTTTTTGGTGAAAGCAGACACTTACAAAAGATTGGAAAGAGGGTAGGTTCACGCGCGTTAGGGAAAGGAGCTTGAGACTGCATGGGGGATGCTTTAGCCCCCAAGCCACCACCCCCCCGACACACACACACCTGGATCTATCGCTGCAATATACTTCGTCGACTTTGATGACTTTAACATTAACCTCCGTCGCGTTCGAGAATATTATGAAAGTCAATATGGTATATGGACTAATATAAGCATCCTTCAATTTGCATAACCCATTTTGTATAAAGACATAAACACGACTTATAATATTATTTATATGATTTATTAACAAACAGTGATAATGTGGGAACGACATTTTTAGGAGTCTAATTCAAATCATTCTCTGTAGGTGTGTAGATGGTATGGCATTTAATAGAGAAGGTCTATGTGTAGATTTTTCATCTGCAAATGGCACGTGTGATTGTTACAGTGATGAGTTGAAAGCATTTGTACCACACGGAGACTCAAAAGCTGACCCAAAAAACGACACAGACTGCATGACATAGTGAGTACAACTGTGATACATTTAATTAAGCACTAACATGAAAACGTATAAAAAGCATCATCAAAGGTGGCGAATAAGGACTTGTAAAGCAATAAGGATTTTGATTGGATTGAATGGACACAAAAACAATACTGGTTCAATTTACCTAGACATCCAGATGTTTCCAGTTTTCAAACAAAAAAAACTTGCTGTAATTAATTAATACAGAAATAATACACAGTATTCACTAATAATTATAGAAATGGTATCTAGAATAGTTGTTAAAACGTTCATGCCTAGTGTACATATATTTGTGTCTTCTTTCTTTTAGTACCTGTATGAATGGAAAACTTACAAATTCCACAACACCTTTCTGTACAGGTAAGCCCACTGTGTGTGCATTTAATTCATTGATGTAAGTTCATGTTATTGCGCTGTGTCTATAACATAATAATATACTAACTTGACCCAATGCTTTTTAAATGTAATGAAATGTAGTGTTTCTGTTTAGATTTCACTTTTTTCACTGCGTTGTCGGCGTTCAACGACAAATATCACCCTGTTGTTCACACGTTGTTGTTGTTGTTGTTGTTGTTGTTGTTGTTGTTGTTGTTGTTGTTGTTGTTGTTGTTGTTGTTGTTGTTGTTGTTGTTGTTGTTGTTGTTGTTGTTGTTGTTGTTGTTGTTGTTGTTGTTGTTGTTGTTGTTGTTGTTGTTGTTGTTGTTGTTGTTGTTGTTGTTGTTGTTGTTGTTGTTGTTGTTGTTGTTGTTGTTGTTGTTGTTGTTGTTGTTGTTGTTGTTGTTGTTGTTGTTGTTGTTGTTGTTGTTGTAAATGCCGGCTCTTGTGACTTGCACTTTTTAACCGAACCCTTATACCTATATAGGTACAAGGTGAAAGAGTATATATACATTAATTACACAATACATATATACAATACATATACACAGTACACAATACAGAGGCTCTTATCCTTCATTTTATATTCATCACTTATCGTCTTTGTTCATCTAGTCCTTTAGGAGGTAGCTCCTCTCATTATGCAAAGCATAGCATAGTTTCCTCATATGGATCATGAGGAATCTTGGTGGTTGCAGAATGATGTGAGCTAGTCTTTCCGGATCGGTGAGATGTGGGAAGAAGTTCATGATCCTCTTTACGTAAGTCGTCTTGGCGCAAGAGAGTGCTTGACATGCTACCAGGAAGTGCTCTGTGGTTTCTGGAGCTTCATGACACAAATGACAAATGGATCTTTTCTTCTTGCCAGAGTGTGAGTACGCTGACAGGGGGTACCTTTGAGTTAGCAGCAGTGCTTGGATGCTGGCCATTTTGGTGTGTAATGGATTGGTACCACACTCCCAGACTGGGTGGCCATGGTTGATTCTGCAGCTTTCAAGGTCTAGATATTTCAGACTTGGTTTCACATGGCTTCCTGTTTAAGCATTTTCCACCAGTGGCCTTCTATAGCACTCTTCACAACATTCTTCCACCTGTGTTTCTTTGGGGTCCTGTTTAGCAGGCTGTGAGCTGTTGGCAGGTTATATTTGTGCAGCAGTAGGTGTACCTGGGTAATCCAGCTTTTGGAGTTCATATTTTTCATGGCAAGCTGCCGGGTTATTATGGCCTTTTCAATTGAATCACCCCTTCTCAGCTTGCTGCAATAGAAAATCAATATTTTTTTATGGATGATTGCCTCGATTGGCAGTGCACCAACTAAAAGGTATATTGCTTCCTTTGCTGTGGAGTCTGGCAGGTGTTGGATCTGGCGTAGTAGCTTCCTGTATGCAGCTTCAATTACATGGTATTCAGATTCAGCGAGGTTGGGGGCTTCAAGTCCATGTATCATAGATGGTACCACATAGACGTCCATTATGGCCCTGCCCACCGCCGGGCCTATGCCATTCAGGACATGGAGGCCAACCCACATGAGACGGTATGCAGCTCGTCGGCCAGTCTTTACGCTTTCCTGCACTGTCTCCATGTTTTTTTCCATCCGAGGTACACTGCAGGCCTAGGTGTGTTTCCGATGTAGTTTCTGTTATTTCATTGTTGTTGATGTTCAGTGGTTCAACATTCTTACATTGGTAGTGCATGACCCTTGTCTTTGTTGAGCTGAATTCATATCTATTGCACCTCGAGTCATATTCAGCGGATGCCTTGCTTTTCCGCTACTTCTCTTGACAACTGCCCTTCATGCTTGACTTTCGAGGTAACCTTCGTATACATGTCTACATATAAGCCCCAAGGGTCCTTGGAGACCTTGCTGATGGAGTGTAGTTAGGAGGGCAGGATGGCAGACAACATCAAACGCCTTCTTGGCATCAAGGAAGACGATGTGGAGGGGGCTCCTAGTATCAGCAGCTTCAGCCATAGCTTCTGTTATTGCGAATGCACATGTGGTGGATGAGCATCCATCTGTGAAGCCGAATTGAGTTTGCTATGCTTTTTGTGCCAAGTTTGTCTTGGTTTGGTTAAGCTGTTCCTTTTCTAGAACTTTTTCTCACACAATCGCCTACAACATTCACATAGAGAATCCACTTTGATCACGAGGCACCCCTTGTTTACTCCAATATTAATAGGGTGTAACTTCAAAAAGAGAATGATGAGTGATTGAACTGAGGCACACACACACCACGAAACAAAATTCCGACTGGAGAACGTTTGTGTACAAGCTGTCGACGGACAGTCGCCAGACTGTTATCACCGATTAGTTAAACGACACGTCATGTGGTCGCGCGGCATGTGTGGCATGGTCGCAATTCTATGTTTGGCCAAAGGGGCCAAAACGCCTCACTTTAGTTTGCGAATAAGCCAGGTACGTTTTGGCCCCTTTGGCCAACCATACATTTCTGCAGGATTATTGACACGGTTTGTGCCATACTCTGGGCACGGTGTGTGCATGGCGTGTAGGTCATCACCGTACGGCGGCTGTCCGTACACAGCCTCTACACAGACGTTCTCCAGGCTCAGTCATTATGAATGAGTGTTACCTCCCACACGCTGCAAATATAAGCCTATTTCATGGATCACGACTATGCAGCAAGTGGAGGTTTGGCATTTCCCTCAAACTTCAAGGTACCGCAGTTCGCATGTTGTTAATAAGGGTCTTTTTACATACTCCAATGTAACATGGCTCTTGAATATTTAGTAAAACTATCTAAGCTATGTAAAACCGAATGTGCTTTTGCAACAACTACATAAAATCATATTGTATTCTTTTGGATATTTGAAGCAGTTCATGCGGAGTGCCAATGGACTGAGTGGGGAGAATGGGGCCCATGCTCTTCAGATGTACAGGGGCAACAGCACAGATACAGGTAGAGCAGGGTCATGTAGGACACTATTAGTATTATATGCAACACTAAAGATACATTCAATTTGTTACGTGATATGTCCAAAATAGTTTATAGTTAACCCCTCCTGTATTAGCTGTATCAGCACTATCACTAATATCCACGGTTTTATATACTAATAATGATGGTGTTGTGGTTTCAGATATCAATACACCACAGACGGCTTCGAGTGTGATGAGACTGGGGTGGACTCCAAGGATTGTTACGCAACTGACTGCATGTGTGACATTGATGGTGTGAAATATGGCATTGGTGACAACATCACCGTTACTCCGTGTGATGAATATTGGTATTTGGATTAGTTATTATTACACTTTGAATGTATTTTCTTAATGAAATGAATATGAAGTGTGTTACCTGCGCCGTGTCATCTGAAGTGTCTTGCATCGGATGAATTGACAAAGCTATGATTTACTGGATTGCCCTTAATTCTCTTGTCAACCATGTTATTTGGTTCTTTACTCCAGTTTCTGCGCAGAGAGTGTGAGTGTGGAATGTGTACAGATTCCAAACCCGTGCGCTCCATGTGCGAAGGTCAGTATGCTGCTTATTTCAAACTGAGTTTGGCAATCCCCTCTTAATTTGGGTGCTGCAGGCAGGTGTGTTGAGTGGCGACTTTTATATTAGTCCAGCGGCAGAATGCTGGACGTCATTTTGAATGTTTCCTATGAAAACTTACGAATTTAGTGAAGCTTGCCCATTTTGAGAGGTAGGAGTGATAATATCAACCTCTCAACCTCCCATCAATACAACTAATAATATGCATTGAATTAATTAGTCGTCAGCTGCTAGTTTTACAATAGACTTAATTGAATTTACAATGCTTCGATGGAATATTTGACAAGCTAATGCTATGACGTCTCTATATCGATTATATATACAGAGTAAAACGTCTACGCTACACTGGTGGAAGCCAGGAACAGTGTCTTAATGGGACCCTTAGTTAGGTCTGATGTTGTTGACTAGGACTCATTCATCAATTTTCGATTCCTACTTCAGTCTCGACACATAGTAAGACGAAAATAACCCCAACAATGTCCATGGTAAAATCATATATCAAAGGAGATATTGAAAATGTTCCTAATTATGAGTTGTCCCTGTCTGGTGTCCCCATCCGGTAGTATGTCAGAACTGGACGAGAAGTTCATGTTATAACTTGTGTTATAGGGATACACGCATGTACCTGATGAAAATGACTGCTGCAAATGTGAGCCCGAAATATGTGAGTGATAACTTCAACTGCTTAGAAAAATAGAATATCAATTAAATGTGTTGACTTAGGAGAACATTCGTGTGATTATTTATTTGTAAATAGATTCATTGGATTCCTTTTTATATAGATTGATTGACTGATTTTATGAAAATCCATTCTAACTTACTGTCTTAACATAATCGAACATTTTTCTGTGTCCATCGTCTGAGACTTCCCTCTGTTATTAGGTGGCAGCACGTGACAGTAAAGGAAGTCGGTCATGGGGGGGGGGGCCTCAAATTATTGTGATAAGAACGGACGTGCCCTGAAACTGGATGTCTTTTTTTGCATACATTTTTTGTATATTCTGTGTGTCTTTTTCATATTTTTAGTATTTCTATGTCATGTTTTCAGATATTGGTATATTATGTCACATCTTTATCAGATATTGGTATCTAGTGTCACATTTTTCTCAGATATTGTTGGATTATGTCACACTTTTCTCAGATGTTGATATATTGTGGGTCACATTTTCTCTATATATTGGTATATTGGTGCGAGCCTTTTTCAACCTGTCCGTGGCACGTCCGTACCCATTTTCTGACCCAGACACACACAGACACAGACACAGACACAGACACAGACACACACACACACACACACACACACACACACACACACACACACACACACACACACACACACACACACACACACACACACACACACACACACACACACACACACACACACACACACCGGAGGTCAGTCAGTGTTAAGTGGCTAAGGTTCTAAAAGTCTAACATATCACCATATCAGCTCAGCTTTTAAACCTTGCAAGACCTTTCTCAAGATACTAGTACACTCTAAGGACAAAATCAAACAAGAAGATCTGTGTGGGAGTGTGCACAGCATTGGGTGCATGACTGTCCGAGTTTCTACATTGGTGAATGAGACTATGGTCAGAGATGAAGGAGCATACCAGTTATCCCACGCCTACGACAACATTCTGAGACTTCGGGCAGCCCAGAACCACACTGCGCGCCCCTGACCCCTTGCCACAGCAAACACTGACTGATTTCCTTTGCTGCCACGTGCTGCCACCTTGTGACAGAGTGAGGTTACAGACGATGGACATAGAAAAATGTCCGAAAACATTTAAAAAAAAACAAAAAAAAAACAGATTTTCACAAAACTAGTCAATCAATATTGATTAGTTTAGACTGAACGCACAACTTTAAAATTATTTCTCAATGTCTTCTTTCAGCTCAGTGTTCTCTATTTGTGAGTGCCCATAACATCTCTGTTACCATCAACTCCACTGTATGTGAATCAGAGCAGCCAGTGACTACCTCGTACTGTAAGTAAGACAGATACTAAAGCCACCCGTACCCCGAGTCCATTGCTACTGAGCAATGTTAATCTAGCTTTGAACTGAAATCAAATGGTCAGAATGACCTATCATAAACGGGAGCTACGTGCAAGTGCAAGTGCAAGTGCAGCGTAATGTTCAGATGTATGGTTATGTTACGTGTATTGTCAGGCGAGGGGTCGTGTCCGAGCAGCACTCGAGGCGGCACGACGAGGTCTTCCTGGCGGGGGGAGCCACTCACGGAGGAGCCCATGTCCCACTGTGCATGCTGTGTGGGCACGTTGATGGTCACTGAGGAGGTGAGAAGAGGGCATGATCGACGACCATATGCAGTTTTTAATCATATCAGAGTAAAGTGAAATAGAACATCAGTTGTTCCCATCGTATTCATTACAGTAGTGATTCACAGAAAACCCGAGATAAATATATGTCCCACGGAAACACTAATTATTAGAAATTCGTTATAGTTCGTTCCAATAGGTCATCAATGTAGCAACCCATTGGCAGATCAAAGCACTTCAATAGGAGTACGGGCCCGTTTCCCCCCAAATGTGTAACACTGAATATATTTTCAGCGTGACATACACGCATTTGCCCACAACGAACCCACTTTTCCGAAAACCTGGATCTGTCAGTGTAAGATGACAGCAGCAGTGTCACTGTTTACTGTTGTTTCACAGGTATCCCTGAGCTGTGAAGACGGTGCTTACAGAACAGTGACGTTACACAATTACAAGCAGTGCCAGTGTATGACAACTGAATGCATCTAGACCTTGACAACTGAATGCATCTAGACCTTGTAGATGGTATGCTTTGGATAAGGATTGTATTTGTTGCAAGAAAGATATAGTGAAAAGGGCATTATTGATAAGTATATTTTCTGCTCACAGTGGTACATACTACATTATCTGCATATATATTTATATCAGTTGTTTTGAAGTTAGAATGAATGCTACAACACAAAATAAATGTATCACAAAGCATGGACTTTGACACCACGATTGAATAAGGACTTTGATTCTGAACCATTGCATTGAATTGTAATGGATATTTCTTCTCCGCGGCTGCATATTTTTCTAATGAACATATTGACTTAAGCCTGACCACCCACATTACTTTGGAAATAAAATTATATCTAATTATCATGGAATATGTTTATTCATGTGTAATGTTTACTATCCCTTTTTCAAGTAGATGTTTATTATATTTACTATTTTCATATCATTGAATAATTTATTGTAGAGATATATGTTTATTTTCATTTGTTATCATATTTATATACATAATGATTTTTTGTATCAGTAAAAATGAATAATTTCTATTGCTTGTGCTTTGACGAAGAAAAACAATTGCACTCAATTATTGTGTTTGTCTTATATGTGATTTCAAATGTATCGAGTTCCATAGAACTGTGTCCAATGCGCACAGTATATCATGTATTTATGTAAAATGAACCATTATCATGAGTTCTCAGCCATCATTAAAGAACAAAAGTGTTGCGTAACTAGATAAGAAAATTACACAAATGAACACATTATTACATATGTCAAGAAAATTAACCACTGTCCTATCAAAAGACTCAACCTATCCACACATCTGGTACACACCATTATTGGCCATCTTATTTGCTCGAGCTATGGTATATTATTCAATACTAAAACAGAACATCCCAATTTCATAAAATATAACTTGTGTGATCATGTCAATACTTTGAAAGATAATTTTAAACATGAAAACAACACCAATTTATTATAACATCACTTATTTATTGTGGTTTCAGAAAGAGAATTAAACAGTAACTACAATGTATAAATGACATGTAAATGTAATTTGGACACTCACCTTATACTGGCTAATTGTTTTGTATGTTAATTCTTTTTCAAATGTATAGTATATTTCAAATGCTTATTTTTTCTAACAAATATATTTTGTAACATACACAAAACTTCAAATTGAGTTACAAAACACGTAAAACTCGTTGAAAAAATATTAAGGAATCAATTAAAACAATTAAGATGAGGGCGTGGAACCACCGCTAGTACATTAAAATGTTTTGGTGAAGATAGTGAACAAAAACACATAGCCTTCAAGTGCTGGTTGGAGCATACGTCATCTACAGAATCTCATAATTAGATTCTAAGTCTAAGGTTGATTTTGAGCAAATTCTTCTATTAATTATTACTGCTATGTTCAGGTCATTATTTTTGTTTACGTACACAGTGTCATAATCATTCCACAGTTCAATGTAATTCAATGTGCGTTGTCATAAGGAAAATAGTGTGCTTATTTATCATGTGTCTCTAGAAGAAATATCAAATGTTTGTAACTTGTTCACTGGTGAAGAGGTTAAAATAATTCGATGTGAATGGCTATAACAATATAGATTATATACACTGTATGATATTTTATGTCATGTTTATCGAAACAGGAAACTCCATTAACTTAATATTGTGATTAATTTTAAAAATTCAAAACACCAATAGAAAGTACACCTACATTTACATAATATTACACAATATAGGCAAATGTCATTATAATTGCTATTCTATTTTATTACATCATGGACTTGCCCAAATCAGCACATATGTTTGTTTATATCCTATGTATCCATGTTTGGGGCTGGCGATCGTTCACAAATGACGTCATCGTGGATCATGATGACCTTAAGTTAGCAACTTTTCAAGATTTCTACTAATCTTAATTTTTTTGGTGCTTTTTGCACAAGATGGTGATTGCTAATGGACGAAAAAATGAAAGAAAGAAAAAGTTCCAGCATTATTAGAACCAGATTCTATTCATTTATAACTGGCAAAATTTGTATTTTAATACAATTCCATTGAAATATTATCAAAAAGATTACTCTAGACGGCTGCACCCCCAGTCCTCGATAATTTCATTTTTCTTCGGACAACACCCAATCCCACACATAATCTTTAAGTCATCATGATCCAGAAGTATCCGACTGCGTCCCATGAGCCACGGGGTAGACATTCTAGACCTCATTCTAGGCATTTCTGGGCAAATCGAGTTGTGCGTCGACAATCTGCTGAGAGATATATAAGCCCTTTCGGCATTAATTGGGTTTTTTTCAGCACATAATCGACGCACAGTCAATCAAAACCAGCGGACAATTAGCAGACAGTCGACTCAAGGTTAGCGTAAACTCGTACAAAAAAAGTCCCGGCGCAAGGCGAACGGCAACTGGGCGCCTGCGTGGCATTCGCCCCGCGCCTGAAGGCGTCAGCACCGCTATCCGCTGAACATGCATTAGTCTCGATCATCCAGAATCTTGTGTGGTTGCCATAACCAGCCTGTGTGTCCGAGGCTAAACATGCATCGAAAATATGTTGACGCGCTGTCAAACGTACGCCATCGTACGCTAAAAGTGCGCCATTCCGGTTTTGTCTATCTAAATGGACCGGGGATGTGTGTGCAAGAAAAAGTTTAAATGATGCTTCATAGTGAGGGGCGAGCAAAGATTAAACATAATAAACATAACGCATAAAGATAGAGGGCCGGGGGGCGCAGAAATGCCTGAAAATGTGACAACGTCATTTGTGAACGATCATTTATTCTAATAGATACCTCAATGGATGGACTATTATATTTTGAGAGGGGGCGACTATTTTATTATTGAGGAGAAAATATATGTTACTTTGATGTATCAAACATTTTTTTTTTTTTTTTTGCCTCAAGGCAGACAAACCTTTTTTTCTTATTTTCCTTCTTTTTGTGGTGGGGGAGGGCACCATAAAGGATTTTGTGATCAAACATTTTTTTCTATCATTAGGGCCGAGTCATTATTTAAGCCGTGGGGGTCGAAAAAACTGGGGGGTCAAATTTGAATGTTGTGGGGGGGTCAGATTTGAATTTGAATGTTGTGGGGGTCAGAAATTTCAAAATGGAAGTTGTGGGGGGGTCAGAAGTTTAAATGGAAGAATATGGGGGGTCAAATATTCTGATTCTTGAAATGTTACTGGGGGGTCAAATGTCCAAATTTTGTAAATTTACTGAAAGGGCCGTGGCAAGCGTTTATATTTCTCAATAAATGTTGGTAGAATGTCCTGATCTTTTCTTTGGTATGTGATCAATCATTTGGTTGTATAAAATATCTTTGTAATTTTGTACCTAGTTTATCATGTCAACTCAACACATGCAATTTTGTTTGTCCATATTTGCCAAAATGCTTTTTGACAGAGGATTTTAGTGATTGGATGGAAAACATTTCTTTAAGTATGCCTTCCCCAAGAATTTGTAATGCTTAAAAATATATCAAAGTTAACTTGTCATGATATGAAAGGACTGGTGCTATTAATTGAATTTACAGTTTTTGATAATACCTCATCGGCTCTTATATTAGAGCAATTATCTGAGCCACTGCAAGCAACTTATGAAATGGAATATGAAACCCTTTATCAAGATTGAATTATATTATGTTTAATTGTCTTTCGACTAACCACTAACTTTTATTTTCGGAAAATGCAATATAAATTCTTTACTTTTTTTCTCAAAATAACAGATTGAAGATTAAATCGCTAATCAATTAAATAGCATCAGTCCATTTATATCATGACAAGTTAATATATACAGTTTGTATTACATTTTGTTTATTGCATTTAATAAACTGGGGAAAAACTAGCTTCATTCATATAGCTAAATATTTTTGCAAATTTGTACAGCAGATATGACAGTACAATGCTATGCTAATACATACACAGGGCATGTGGAAATGGGGGTGTCATATGCTAGGTAAGATATACTAAAGTGGGGGGGTCGGAAGTTCATATTTCAGGCATATATTTCAATGTTGGGGGGGGGGGTCATATGTTTGATTTGCGAACCCGTGGGGGGTCATATGTTTGATTTACAAACGCGTGGGGGGGGTCATATGTTTGATTTGCAAACCCGTGGGGGGGTCAGAAGTTAGAAACACCGATGTCTAGAAAAACTTCCGACCCCCCCAATTCTTAAATAATGACTCGGCCCTTATCAGAAACAAAAGTTTTTCTTTTGAAAAATTATGCCCCCCCCCCCTTCCCCATATCTAATGGTCCGTTCCTAAATTATTATTCGGCAATGGGTCTTTTTGCATAGTACAATTCTATAAAACTATACGATTTGCCTAAGCATATATAACGGAATAGATGGGATTCTTCTACTTCCATCACATTAATACTCATTTCATTCAATTCACACACTGCAGATTTCATAAACTTTTACAATACTTAGATTTCAATCGAAAAATAAAGAACTAGATCTAATAACAATGTGGTACGACATCAGAATTAAATCCTACATTGGAGAATCACAATTGTATTGAGAAACATGTGAATTATGATTTTAAAGTGCGAATGGGAGTCTGGAAGAAAACGATTTTAAATGTTTTACATACATCCATAATACTGAATAACACTCCTAAATAGGATAGCTGCAGCACTCCTGAGTGCATGTTCGCCTCCTCACTTGTGGGTTACAGGGACAGCAGCTCTCGCCACCATCTTCTCTCAGCACCAAGTCCCCGTTCTCTTCCCCATTAGCAGCAATCACAGCAGACGAATTTTGAGCAGTAGCTTTGGCACCTGGGTTCTTTCTTTTTTGAACAATATCACGGCGACGAACAGACTTGGTCTTGTCGACAATCACACTGTCATGTTTGCAACCGCATTGAGATGTTTTATTGTCTACTTGTTCACTGTTGCAAGACGGTCGCCTGTGATAAATACGTCACGTTATGTGTATATACTCATACTACAAGAATAAAAAAAAACATATAAACTACATCAGGGGCGTCACTAGCGGCAGGGCCAATTGGGCCACTGTGGTGAGATTGCCAATAAGCCCACATGCTGATTACATGCTAGTGAAGCCCCCGCGTCAAATCAGTGAATCAAAAAATGATTGTAACCTGGCCATGAATCACAGTTTAATTTTCAACTGATAAATGTTGTGTGCTGTGATGTGATGAAATATGAAGATGCATAGCCAGTAAAAATGATACCATTTTTGAGCGCCTGGAGCAAAAGAAACGTACAAAGCAAATGACAGAAGTCCCCGTGGCTGGTAATTACCCCGACAAGTAAAAGCTATTTGTATGACTATAAGTCATCAGCATACATCCCTGCTGCCGTGGAGTTCTCGTACCTGGAGCAGCAACAGGCGGCGTGCTCGCCAGGCAGCGGCTCCTCGTCGCCCGTGTACTGGGAGAACCAGGCGATGGTGGCCATCACCATTACGACGAGCACGGCATACACGACCAGGGTGCTGAGCGTGGAGGACGTGGTGAAGAGCGCGCCGGCCTGCCGACTGTCCCTGCAGCACGTGACACACAACATGGGGTTTAGATGGAGGCATATAGAATTTGTCATTATATCAATCGTAACTTCATTCGAAACAGTAACGTTGCTTAAAGAAGCTTCAGTTGGTACTGGTGTGGCCTACCTCAAGGCCTTAAAATGATCTGACATGAAGCCCATTCTAAAAGCCTCTGTATGACGTCAATTTTGCAAAGCGTTTTGCTAAAGTGACGTCATTTACTAAAAGCACATGGCTTCTATTTTAGAAACAGCAGTCCAGCTGTAGTTGGGTATTTTCCCGTTTAAGCACGTGGTACTGTTTATTTGTAATGTGGTTCTGGTTCATTATTCACAAATAAGCCAGCCCCAGTTAGTAACGGGAAGTTTTAGCATGTGGTACTGTTTATTTATATTGGGGAATGTTTGATGAAGTTCTGTTTTGTAATATTTTGTTTATTTGATACTCTATTGTCATTTGATCATGGATAATGAAGCAATTCGACATAGCTTGCAAAAGATTGGATATGAACATTTTCAAATAGTTTTACTTTATCAAATGATTTTAAGTTTTCTTTGTCACACAACAAGCACTTATAGTAGGTAGGAGCTTGAAGTCTGACATCCTTATTTGTTTTTATTGGTGTACTGTAGTTAACTTTTGGGGCACTATTATTTGGAGGTGTATCCATTTTGGTAAAAAGAAACTAAGTCATACATGTACAAGTAACTGAGAAACACTTCAGGATTACATACTTAATATCTTGGCTGACCCTTACCTGCTCACCCACGCATACATGTTCTGCTGCTTTTGCAGCTGTTGCTAGTGATTACTCTGGTTTTAAAGGCTATAACAGGGCACGATGTTTGAGGCTGTATATTTAATATCAGTGGAATTCCTAGGGTTCTCGTGTAAAAGACCTTATATCTATTAGAGCTAGAGGCCATCACAATTGTACTTACTCGTTGACACGAGGGGTTTATGTAATAATAGAAATAAAAACTATTAGATATAACGTCTTTTGAAAGACTAGTACTGGTGTTCCATAGCATGGATGTCATTATACGCACTGGCGTAGTTTATCTTCTTTTTCATTTCGTCGATATAGAACAATGATGTTCTTAAAATTGATAATTGTGTTGAAAGTTTTATTATACCTGATGTCCCAAATGACAAGCCAGAATTGTTCTCGTATACTGAGGAAGACAAACAGGTGGAACCATTGATGGCTGTGTCCAAAAATATCAAATAGACCTGGAAACCATCTCTCGGGGATCTTCGCCATGTGGATAAAAGCACCAATCAGCAGAAGTACGAAATGACGTACATAATGATGCTGAAAGATACAAGGATCGTAAACTGATAAATACATAGCTTACAATATTGTTTCAACCTGTCACCCCGCGATACCACTATCCAATAGCACCCATCATTTTAATGTACTGTATATATGTATATAATTCTCAAGTGAATATGGCTGTAAGTCCGAAATAAATTTATCATAATCCTTATCCTTATCCATCCTGAGGTTAGCAGACTTAATTGATATCGATATAAAACCGTTCATTAAAAAAAATACGGCATATCTATATTTTCCTCAGGACCAATAAAGTTACAATGAGCTAGAGACGCTGGAAAATGCTGTGCTTGCCTGGAATGTTAGGTCATCGTTGTGTGTGAGGTGGCTGTGGTTGGCGATCGTCTGTTGCATGTGTGACGGCAGCACCGATGTGTCTATGGTCGCAAGGTATGGGCCGAGGAAGCGCACGATCGCCGGCAGACTACCCACAAGGAACGGAAGGCCTACACGCAGTATGACATCATTGAAATAAAGCTGGAAATTACCTAGGTTTGGGAATTCACAATTCTAATGTATGAAAACGTGTTTGAAACAAAAAGAGAATATGTAACGCCAACAGTAAAGGGTCATACAGGGGTCAATGAATGAAATACAAGCACAGTTGATTTATACAATAAAGCATGCTCGCCACTGGTGAGTCTAGATTTCTGTGAAAGAGAAGTGGTCGACTACAGCTGTAATCAAGGACGAGAATAACTGAGATTGCAAAGGGGCAAACAAATCAAATCACATGACTTTAACAATGCATTGTGGGTATTTTAGAGAGAAAAAAAACATTTATATAGACTAAAAAATTTCTCGTAGGCCAGGACAGGGTCTGGTTGATCGAGACTAACCATTTAACTGGGTGTTTGGTACTACGATAGTACTCTAACATTTCCAACCAAGTCTATTGCAAAAAAACGAAACAAACATATATAGGCCCCTAAGTCATTTTGTGGTACTATTGCCCCATGTCCTCCGTCCCCAATCCACATAGATCTACACATATCATCAGTGCTCACACAGATACCTTTTTATGATTGCCAGAATCAGGACATAAAACATGCTCACCAAACGCCAGCGTTCTGACAATATGGCAAACGTTGGGCACGAGGCTGTGGTTGACACGTGTCCAGCAGCACAGCCATGTGGCAAAGATGGCGGCGCCCACGGTGAGCGGCAGGAAGTAGCCCGTGCCCTGGCTAATCATCGGCGTCTTGCTGTGGCTGTAGAAGTAGTAGGCAACCGCAGTAGCAACACCATACACACTGGAAAAAATAGTTTGGCGCTAAAAAAATATGCTTGGTAAATGCAGTTTTTAAGATTGCCAACGGTGCTGCTTTTTAAAAAAGTCTTTGTGTTGTCTTTGGCAAGACCCATTTCACTCCGTTCGTCTACTAGCAATGAATATGATTTGAAATTTTGAAAGATGTGTCTTCGCACCTGATGGCACCATAGTCCAGCATGAAGAACACGTGCCTCCAATGCCAGGATACACAGTTGAGCCAGTGGGCACACCCGCTGGTACCAAACAGAATGCAGATACCTAACACAGAAAAATTCTAAATTTATTTTTTACGGTACTTGCTGTTTTACTTATTCATGCATCGGCTTAGTGTATACAAAAACTTTAAAATTCTATCTCGCTTGATATCCACTAAGTCGATCCGGGTATTCATTTGTATATACAACTAAAAAAATCACGACTTACATGCACACTATGTGTGCAAATTTAAAAACATGTATGTGTATGGTTTATAGAATTAAATTAAGGTTATTGTGACGGTACACTTATGACAATTGGTCCCATAACTAATATACGTGACCAACCTAGAATGTAGCCATACAAAGGGAAGCGCTGGTCATGCGGAAGATCCATTTCGATCCACATCTCGGCATCAAGCCACAAGAAGTACAGGAAGTAGAAGACCGGAAGCATGTGTGTCCAGATGTTCAGGGTTTCGTTGTGGAGGAGAAATGCGCTGCGTAAACTTCAAAACAATAACATGACATATAGAATGCATCAAAGCTTGTGATTCATAATATAATCTATTCATATACATTAATTACCCATTCTGTATATTTAGACAGCAGAATGCTCTATAAATTTCGAATAAGCGTATACATGAAAGATCAAACCAAAAAATAAATGTTTTAAAGTGCACCCGCAACGCCATGAACTCATTTCTATCAAGATGCTGATAATATAAAGGTAGAGGGAAATCGATATCGTTTTCTTCAAATAATGCATAAATAAGTTTGAAAATGGTTATGTGGCGAGTAAAGCTACCCACAACTCTTTAAATTCTGAGGAAATTTCACATACACGTGTTATACAGAGTCATACACTAATATATACCATGCTTGACATCTATAGGGTATATAATTCAAAATTAAACGCTATTTGGATTTATAGTGTTACAGTGCTAACAGATTAATAAAGTGAAACAACCTATATGCCAATCTGTTACCCTATGAAATATTGCTGGTAGTGTAGTGTATGTAGCCTACTAGGGTTTTTTATACTACAGAATAACACGTTTAAAAAGTAGATTTCAAAAAGGTGTGTACACTATTTTACAGAACTAATTAAGTTCATCTCCATACTTTGCATGTGTCAAAAATAAGCTTAATATCGTTACATGCATTTTGAAAAAGGTGGGCATTGAGATCATGATTTGTTCAGTTATCAATTTGAAACTGGTACAATTTTTATTTCAACTCTGTCAACACTTCAACCATCGACGGATAACAATGTTAACCTTGCATTCCCCACCTGCGGAATATACCCATGCTGGCGGGCCGGTAGCCCGTGAAGATGAAGTTCTCCCGCATGTCCTCGGGCACTTTGTGCCACGGAAGCGCCGAGGTCTCCACCAGCAATCGAGCCATCTTCGTCTAGAGACTAAGAATTTCACAAATAATAATATCTATGAACAAATACTGTGTTAACTTGAAATTACACTATTGTAATAACAAGAGCTATAGTAATTCATAGATGGCGTGAATAATTACATGACTTTTCTCTTTTACACAGTGGTGTCATTCTTCAAAGACAATGAATGAATAAATACTCGCATACACACGCAAATGCATGCACGCACCCTTCATCCACCACCTACCCACCCTCAGCTACCAATAATGAATATATATCACACATGCAATTAAGTGGGAAGTGGAAAAATTACCAAACATAAGTGGGAACAAATTCGGACTTTAGTGGAAAACTAAAGAAAAATGCCCAAGTGGGGGTCATGCACGTAAATTTATAACAATTTAAAATTGTACAAGTTCAACAATAGTTTCTAAACAAGGATAATAATGAGTTCATACACTGAGCTTTCAACACCATCCGCCATCTTGATCACAGTGGTTGACGTCATTCGTCGTCACTGGGACCTCGGGAAATCCCCGGGTTGCGCGCCCCCCTCCCCCTCTCGGGTGAGGACATTGTTCCAGATGGAAGGAAGCTGGTACCTGCCCCCATCTCTATTTAGTGAGGGCTTGAGTTTCCTGATATGAATGGCCTCCTTCGTGCCACGTTCGAAATATTTGGGTTCCACACATAAGATGTTAGTCCCTTCGAGAGAGACACTATGTCATTTACTGTCTGTGTGCAGGTGACGAAACACCACTCTGATCCAGCGGAACTGGGTCTGCGGTGTTCTAGGAACCTCGCTTTTAACGCGCATTCAGTCTCTCCCACGTACAAGGCCTCGCAATCCTGGCACTTTATCTGATAGACCGGTCCAATCACACGTTCTTTCTCCAGGGGGTCCTTGGGTCTCACCAGTAGCTGTCTGAGAGTGTTCACAGGTTTAAAGAACACCTGCACACTGTATTGGTGCATCACCCTTCTTATGTGTTCAGACACTCCTTAAATGTATGGTATCACTACCGGAGGTCTCTTGGGGCGATCCACCTGTACATCTGTATCCTGTGCAGTCTGTCCTCCCTTCAGCTTGCTCTTTATCCTCACACTTTTGGGGTATCCGTTGAACCCTAACACTTTCTCCAGATGTTTCTTCTCGGATTCTTTCTCACTGGCATCACTAACCACACTCTCGGCTCTGTGGTTTAAAGTCAGGACTACTCCAGCTTTATGCTCCATTGGG
This sequence comes from Streblospio benedicti, assembly GCA_019095985.1. NCBI lineage: Eukaryota > Metazoa > Annelida > Polychaeta > Spionida > Spionidae > Streblospio > Streblospio benedicti. The sequence goes on from CM032662.1 coordinate 1,131,048, forward strand.
TGGTTGCTACAGATTTTCAGATATTGGTCTGTATGTGTATCATTTCTGTAGACGCGTGTGCAAAGAGATCCATCACTGTTCACTAGGATCAAAGTGTCAAGAAATGGAAGGGATCTCCCAGCATTCACCATGCTCTCCCCCTCCGTGGTCCATTGGATACACTTATCCACGGAGTTCAGATATTCTTGAACCTCTGTCGCATGTTCTCTCTTCTGGATCACAGCCGTGTCGTCCATATATCTCTTCCACAATCCTGGTGGATGGAGGGCCGATGCTAGAGTCTTCCTTTCAAACTCCTCCATATATAAGTTACATATCATAGGAGACACGGCGGAGCCCATCGCTGCACCATGGATCTGGAGATAGAATTCCCCTTGGAAGGTGAAGTAAGTGCACCTTAGACACAAACCTAATTGTTATCTCGTCGGGGCTGAGGGTGGTGCGGTTGGACAAGGAGATATCAGATGTTAATCTCTCCTTCACTACCTCTAGGGCTTTCTCCACTGGTACACTTGTGAAAAGAGCACTCACATCAAACGATTGTAAAAAGAGCACTCACATCAAACGATCTGAGTTCTTCATCTTCATCCAACGAATATGACCTGATCTCCTCAGAAACTCCTTCGAGTTCTGTACATGATATACACTCTTTCCTACCAATGGCGAAAGTACTGTGCTCAGGTAACGCGCACATTTAAAAGATTATAGTACCTATAGAGCTAACAATGGGTCTCATGGGCATGTTGGTCTTGTGAACTTTCGTTAAGCCGTAGAATCTTGGTGGTTGATCTGTGGTAGGATACATATTCCGATGGAATGCCACATCTAATGAACCTCGTTCTTTCAAATCACGTAGAGCGTCTGCGAATTGTCTTGTATTTACTGGTTGGATCTCTATTCAACTTCTTGTATGTGCGTTCATCAACCAATAGATCACGGCACTTTCGAGTATAATCCACTTTGATCAATACAACTGTCACGCGGCCCTTGTCAGCCGGCAAAATCACAATGTTCTCATCTGATTTCAGGGAGGTTATGGCCAGTCTTTCATCTCTGGTTATGTTTTGTTGTTTTACTTTCCTGTTCTTCCGGATTATATCCAGCACACGACCCCTTAGTTCACTAGCATCCCCTTGAGTCAAGTTTCTGCACACCGACTTCCCAAGGTCCCAGCGACGACGAATGACGTCAACCACTGTGATCAAGATGGCGGGTGCTGTCGAAAGCTCAGTGTATGAACTGATTATTATCCTTGTTTAGAAACTATTGTTGAACTTGTACATTTCATATCCAGGATAAATGAATTACCATCAAAAAATCTAAAATTGGTCGTTATAATATCATGTCATTTTTTGTAAAAGTGAACAAAATGCTCATTAAAAGTACGCATTTTAGTGGGAAATGAAAATATTAAGTGGAAAGTGGGAAATGAGCTAAAATTTAAGCGGGAAGTGGGGAATGAGCTAAATTTAAGTGGTAAGTGGGATCAGGACACCCCACCCCACCCTCCATCTAGACCCTCATACATAGACGTAAATTATAACGATCTGTGTCTAGTCTATGAGTGCACTCCATATTAGATGTATTTCTGCAATGAAATTGGGTGTTTAAATATTCAGAGTTGCATTATTCCTCACACTACCAACCTAGTCTATGCGTGTAATCGCTTGAACTAATTGCATGTACTATGAATAAATATGCAATAAAAGTCAGTAGAATGAGAGAACGGACATACAATGTACATTAGGATATCGAATTCCGTTAGAGCCTTGTATTGTCTCGATTCAACCACACAATATAGACTAATAGATTAATAACACTATTTACACTATGCTGACATACTATAACTTTTATGTACTAGTACGTCTTCTTTCATTTTCACTTGAACACATTGTGGTTTTATGTGGTTTTTTGATAAAAGTAACGCTTTAAGTATTAATTTGAATTTACTCGAGCCAAATGCTTCTATTACACATCCTATATTTCTAATGTTCATTAATCATCCATTTAGTATTTCTTATGTAGTTTATCTTCTTTAATTTATTTTCACCGCATACATGAGCATATTAATTAAATTATGAGCACAAATGGTTGCAAACGGGAATTGCGTAGAATAACTCTGTGTTTGAGAACACCTGTTCTATCAATTTCGTGAACATGCTGATTTACTATTCATCAGCCGTCATCAAAACAGATAATGGTTGTTGCATTCCTATCATCGATGGAAAAACAACAACTTTGTTATGTTCCATAATGTTACAGCTGCTGCTTGTATGGTTATGGTGATTTAAATATAAAGGTCATTCTATCCTTATACTGGGCCTTTCCAATCTCACAGATGGTTTATTACTTAAACAATTATACCTAAAATGTCCTAGCTGGGTGGGGAGGAACATGATGGGGAGATACATCAAACCGACCTCCAGATTGGCAAAGAAACTGATTTTTATCATCGGACCACAAAATAGTTTGATGGCTAATAACAGATGTTACATCCGTGTGCGAAAGTCATAAAATAACATTTGCTCGGATGCATATTTGGAAAATCTTTTCCCTCAATTGGACATCAATAGATCAATAAATGATCAATAGATGATGAGTCAATCAATAATCAAATCAATGTGCATGGTGTAACTATTCATTAAACTGTGTAGTGGAGAACATCAGTGCTTCATTTTTAGTGTCATGTAAAGTTCATCAAATAGGCTTGTTATAGGCAACGTTATAAAGATTTGGTATTCCGTGTGCCAAATTGTGTTGTAGGTCTGTAAACAGATTTCATCTTGAAGGAAAAGAACAATAACGTGCACGATGTTAACCACAAAAATAGAATAACACTTGGTCGTGTGCATTAGTTTATCACTCACACTCAATATTCGTGTGATAACACATAAATAGCTTGTGCGGTAGAAAAGGGTGTCTATCTCTTCAACTAGCAATCGGAATTCTTGAAGCACATGCTGCTATTAGACCATATGTTTCCAGGCAGACGGAAATATTTTTTACCGAATGGTTTCAGAATTTTCTTCTTTGGATTACTTAAATCTCCCTTGGTCAGATCCCGAGTATGGAAAAGTTCCATACAATGAAAATTTTCAAAAATTGTTTTACAAAGCAATACTTTCATACTTTATAACGTGTTGCAAATATACCAATGAGCATTTTTTTTTTCTTCCCCTAGTTCTTGTATGCACGGTTTTCCAAATGAGACAAACGTACGTCATTACTGCATAATTGTACATTAACGTGTCAGTTGTTATCACCCTGGTTGAGCTCTTTTGCAGGCATTCATTGTTTAGAACGACCAGAATCGCGCACACCTCAGAGGAGACTGTCATAACAGTGGTGAATTACACCGCTCTGGTCGCTGAGGAGTGTTTGTCCATAGCTCACACTGGTAGAGTAAAAAAGATTACTGCTGTCAATAAACAAGAAGCTGGTCTACTCTGTGTAACACACAGCCGACTTTACTGAAGTAGATTCCAAGTATACACAGTTAGTACCATAGATGCAAACTCCCCTTTCAAGTCTTACGGGCGTTTATCTCCATTCTGTTCAACGTTCTATGAAAGCTATTGAAATCTAGACAATAACACCAGCTATGGCGTTCAAACTATGCATCTAATTATGTATATGATTAATTGCTGCGCATTAGCCAGGCTTTCCCTATTACTAATCGTTTACAATATCATAGCGATAGGCATGTATGATGAATAATGTATTCCCCAAAAAATATATCGTGTGTGACACTGGTACACATAAAACATATGATCGTGAACAACAGATTAATACAATTATCTTACCCACTGGTACAGACCTACTATCCGTTTGTATCACAGGCACTTCTTATCACATATATGAATACTGGGGGATTTTCCTGCGGAGTCCCTCAGACTCCTTCAATTAATGGCGGCAGCTGGCACCAGTATCTACCCTCTTTCTCTCTGCATATTGAGTAAATGCCGTCTGCTCCACCTACCAGCCCAAAAGATGCTGCTATGGCAACGCACCCCTTTAACTCACCACCATAGTCAGTGTAGAGACTGGTTCGTGAAAACGGGATCTCTAATTTCTTCCTGTTTTGGATATAGAGTAAGCATATCAACATCAGTTATCTTTTTTCTATGTCATAGCATAGAAACAATATTCAATGTACTATGATATTCAATTTTCAAAATATATACAATTAATTACACGATTCGGTGCATTACATGAACGAGTTTCATATTCTAACGTAAACGGGTTCTCGTGTGGTAATAAAAAGATATTTTCATTGGGAAAATACTGTTACGTTCTTTTATTTAGAAATTGGAATTATACTACAAATAAAAATATAAGGAAAGTGACAATAAAATTGAAATATTCTCATCGTCTGTAGTCTGTTAAATGGTCGCTATAATGTGAACCCCCAATCATTATAAATGCAAACATATACACACGGATTTCAGCTATACAATAGAACCTCCAATTGAGACCACCTCTCTATTGAGACTACCTCTATAATAGGACCACTTTTCACGGTCTCAAACTTCTATTAAAGCTACCAAAATGGACCTCTGTATAGAGACCACCTCTCTATTGACACCACCTTACACTGGTCACAAAGGTGGTCCTAATAGGGAGGTTCTACTGTGCATTGTATATACATTTCCAGGTGCATTGGTTTCTCTACGTTTAAGAAGAAGCTGTAGAAAAGTGAATGACAGTAAAACATTCCAAGTAGCCATGAAATGTAAGGTGGGACGCCGTTATGGAACAGTAGTTAGGAGGTTAGGGTTACAGGTGAAAGGCTCGTGACCTGGAATAAACCTATGTTTTGTAAACAGGATTAAAGAACGCATACCACTTTTATGAGACCCTTTCTTAAACCCACATCATATAGAGGTCACGGCGAAATCCGTGTTTTAACAGATGGGTAGCCAGTGAGAGAATAAACTTGTCGGGCATTTAATAGAGGTCATCCTGGAGCATCAGTTTGTCCTGAATCGATCTAATTGTACGCGAAAGTAGGCGGCACTGTAGAGCCGCTAAATTGTACCACCACGTGAAATTGTACCGGTACAATTTCACGTCAAATGTTACCACACGTGTTACACTCACCAAAATTTTAATCACTTTTGTTGGATGATAGTCTGTAATATACACTGTTTCATAAATCACAAATATAGACTGTTTCATAGATAGCATTCAATAATGTGCAGTGTAAACACAACGGATATAACACTACTAAGTATATTATATATATTGTTTACACGCTTTTATGCACGTTTCCTTGAAGATCTGATTGGAAGAAAGTGTACCGGTCCACACTGACTGCTCTTTAATAGATATTCTTATAAGAGTGGATAGAACTATAATCTGTACCTGGCTGTGGCAAGATATGTTTTGAAAGCTAAATGTTGGGTTCCGTCCAATGTGTCACTTAAAAGAATTGTGTATAAGTATTGTGTATAATTATTTTTGAAAAGTATTGTGTATATGATTGTTAAATTGATAACATATTGATTGCATTCTCTTCTTCCCGCTTCCTTGAATTTCACCTACCTTCTCTTATTCCCGCTTTCTTGAATTTCATAGGTGAATAAAATATCCTGCACGGTGAAAGATTAATTTGTCACTGCAAAGCGGGACAGGGTAAAGGAAGTGGCCAATAAAACTGACATGTCCCATGTTACCCCATGTACCATCTGCCTCCAGTCCCACGTTACCCAGTGTCCCATCTACCCCCAGGTGTATCTACCTATCAATTACTTCATTCCTACCAATCGCAAAATAATATCTGGGAAAAGTGCAATGTTCCCGGAACAATTTCGCGTGGTGGTACAATTTCAAGGCTCAACAGGCACTCTTCTGCGAAACGTCTGCACTGAGACTGGATGGCAGAAGGGAGATCATTGATGTGTGCA
>CM032662.1:1137053-1152835 GCA_019095985.1 Streblospio benedicti
GTGAAGAAATATTATACACTTTTCTCTCAAAAAACGTTTCTCTATTCTATAAATATAAATTATATCATAGTTAGATAAGTTTTTTAACAATAGACAATATGGATATTATTAGACTGATAAAAAATAGAAAAAAAGAACTATTACTACAGTAATCATATAGCAAGATAAAAGTGACTTGTGACTTACTCTATATAGGAATCGATATACTTTGAAAAAATGTACTTTGTAACTTTGTTAAGGAAATTAGCATCTCCACTTCCAAGTTTATATGATGATAATTTTGCAGAAAGTTGTGTGGTCCTGGTAAAATATAAATAAAATATACTTTTAATTAATTATTCAGCAAAGTCAGACCATACAAGGAATTCAACTAATAATTCACAAGATGCATTCACAGTCATTCAGACACACTTTCTAAAACCGACACTTATGTAATTTTGTTACGCGTCAGTATTAAAGCGTTTGTCAGAATAATGGCCCCTGTATCTAGCAAATCTAATCCAATCTAAACCAACAATTTACAGCTTAGAAGGATCCTTTTGGGTTTCCTTTTATTATGGAGTGGATGGGGTAACCTTTAAAAATATTCAAAATGAGTTTATAGACTGACAAATCCACCAAGTACAAAAAGTAAAATTTTCCACACTGAAAAGTGTTTTCACTGGACGGCACATGCCTGTCCATATTCAAGGCATCTCACACTCCTCCATTGGGTAACACACATTTAACTAATGTATAAGGATTATACAATAGAAATCTTTATTTACAAGAGTGAAGATATTTGAACAGTAATGAAAAATTCATAAAAAAGGTATTACTTGTTATATAAGGCATGCAGCCGCTGGAGATATAGCTCCATGTCTGCAGTTTCAGCAAGTTGAACAGCTAAATGCTCCTGGTTGGAGAAAAATAAGACACGAGTCTAGAGTAATCCATGCATACAATATATAAAAAAAATGTTTCATAATTGCCTTCATAATTGTTGTCTTTACCTGTAATTTCTGGTGATATATGTTCAATACAAGTTTGGACATAACTGCCTCAGGATTTGCAAATACTTCTATAATCACAGCATTAGTTCTCTCACATAATGGTGGAATGTCATCAAAGACGTCTTTGTTCAAAAATGCATTCTACAGCATGGAACACAATTTCAAAAGATACACAATTTCAAAAGATACATGCATGATCATGATGTTTTTAGCGTTATATGTTTTGCAGCTTAAAGTATAAATGTGCATGTACATCTTTAGTGAGTGGCCTTATTTTCACAAATACACATACCTTTTGACTTTCTTCAATAAATATATCAATGCACTGGTTATACCCCTAAAAGATACAAGAAATAAATCAGATGAAATAACTGCTGTTATCATGAAGAAATTTGTTTCACTTTCATTTGGATATTCAAAACCTGGCTTATCTCAAAGATAAACAACATAAGATTGTAAAATCCCTCCAACTTTACAACCTTCATGGTTTCAGGATCATCAGTCTTACAGTAATACTAGGTAGAACATAATTTTAATATAAAGGTAATGACTAATGAACACATAGGTGTTATGATGTTTGAAACATCACTCAGCCAGAGCTTTGTAAAGTTTATCACAATTTACCTAATCAAAATATTAAAATGTAGCTTCAATAAGAAATCACTTGCTAGCATTAAAAATAGTGTCATTATTCAGGTCAGAAGCACAGTGTACTGTTGCATAGAAAGATGAATATATTAACCATTAACTATTTTCTATACTTTAATGCATTTATTGCATCCCTAAAAATATGCCCACGGAATTACACTTTTCAGACCCTTGTACATGTAATCCTCATGCATAATGCAAGACAACGTGTGATTTGAAAATCGACTAATAATTTCAATGACCATCACATTATTTCCACCTGAGCAACTTTTTACAAAAAACCATGATTTCATTTCAAAGAACACATATTGACAAGTGAAATGCCTGCGTTAGATATCATAAATAATTGAAAATAACAACAAAAGTCAACAATAGAAAAATATATCACAAACTGATTCAATATTTTCTTCTTCAGAACCCTGAAATATATAAATGCAATAACATGTTCAAAATATTATTTATGAGCTCACAAAAGCATTTTCCTATCTTAAGAGAGTCGTCTTTTGTACATTATATTAAAGTATGCACTGTGAATTTTCCACCAACCAAATTATGCCACAGTTAAAGTATAGACATTCATTTGTTGGAGAAATAGAGTGATAGAATTGATTTAAGACTAATGAAACTACTCTAAATATAAAGGCGGGTTTGACATAAGTCATCTTATGGCCTACTTTGTGTCAAAAAAATATGATGTGCAGTGTAGGTAGGTCGCGCAATACTGCAGTTACGGAAAAAATATCATGAGCACCACTAGACCAGCAGGCAGCCCGGCGCTGGATAGATTCTAATTGGTCACACTCCTCTTTGACAGTTGTGTCACACAGAGCCCCACAGTATTCCAAAGTGTATCTTATTGATTAGGGCTAGGTAAGCTAATTCTCTAAGTTAATTCGTCCATATTAGTCAGACTGAGGTGATTATTGTTTTTAATGTAATTAGAAAATACCCGTTTAATATTCATTACTCATGTTAGTATTCAGCCTCGAATTAGTGCTTTGTCGCCATACGTTTCATTTTATTTCCCCATCAAAAAACATCTTTTATGGCAACTCAATCTTTGATTTGTGCAATTAGTCAAATTTATTAATCTTGCTACACCGGTATTAATTTGTTCACAAATTAATGAATTTAACATCTTTGGATAAGAAATTTTTTTGAAAGGCATAATGGCTTTTCAAAGTAGGCAATAATGCTTTTGCAGTATTCTCATCAATAAATATGTACACACAACAAAAAAAATACCATACCTTGAAATTAGCCAGAATTACAGCTAATCTCTTCATTTTTCTTTTGTCGCCTACACGATGAGCATTTCTAAATTCATCCAACAAAGTCTTTTCTATCTCTGTATACTTTATAGTTATCCGATCCCTTGCCTTTTCAAATCTAATAGGTTAAAATCATATGTAATTTAACTTGTGCAATTATTTCAAGTAAAACAAATCAAATAAGGACCACATTGGAGGGTTAGCATTGTTTTTCAAACAACATTTGATTAACTCATTTTGAACGGAAATGATGATCTGTTTCACATCAAAGTCCATAAGTATAAATAAACATCATAAAATAATCATAGATAATTATCAATATTTAACCATATTTACTTTTCTCCCGATGGAAGTTCCTGAGCAATAAGATACAGCTTTTGTATAATATCTGCTGCAATATGAATCTCTGCTGGGTTTGTAAAGATGTTTGATTGTGGTTGCTCATGATCCAAAAATTCAGAGAAATATTTAATAAGCAGTTGCGCTTCCGCGGCTCTTGTTCTAGGAGTGTTCACACCTTCAAGCTGATCACCAAGGTGAACAACCTTCGTGGCAACGAAATTGATGCGTTCATCTAGGCCACGGAAATGTGTAAATGCAACCTGTAAAGTAAGACTTATAAGGTCACGTGAGCCGTGAGGCTGTTCGAAAATGAATTAACAATTTAATATACATATATTAAAGTCCACGAAAAATCTATTATTATTACAGTCTAACTTCAATAGTGTATGTAAAAGTTTAGCGATGATTGATTAACAAACCTCATTGTGCTTTTGTAAATCATTAACTCTCTGCCAATGTGCATTTTCTTCATCCTTGCAATCAGCTTCCAGTCTGTCCACTTTTTTCTCAATCTTTAAATTCAATTCTTTAAGGTCTTTAATTGTTTTTTCAAAAGCAGCATGGAGTATCATTGGGTCAAAATCCTCTGCTTTTTTCATTGAGCCACCCATAGTTCTCCATGCCAATCGTTCAACAAACTCATCAGGATCAAAAGGATCCTGAAATGATTCATTTTACATCATGCAAAAAAAAACATCATTTACAAGTGTACATGTGAGATGCACTGTTGATATTAGACAACGAAACATTGTAGGATGGGGATGGGTGGAGAGGAGGAGACTAGAGGCCTGAGGGTCAAAACTTTTGAGAAGCTCCAGGTTTGGGGGAGAATTCAAAACTGCAAGATCATGCCTGTAATACCTAAAGAAAAATATTCTGTGAGCTTCTGTGGCCGAGTGGATAGGGAGTTGGACTGGGGACCAGAAGTTCGTGGGTTCGATTCCCGGTCGGGTCTGGTGGTGGGTGTTGAGCAAACTCATTCCTAAAAGCATTTGCACACTGCTCCGTGGCACCTACATGTTAATTAGGTACAGGTCATTGGGTTGAAAGAGTGAGTGAGTGATCGTGTGTGTGTGTTTGATTAGTATTGTGCACTGAATCCAATCTGCTGCTGATGCAAGCATATGAGAAATAGGGTCCTCACGGGTACCTTGAGTACTCGTCCACTAGAACATGTCTATCACTCGAGTATAAGTCTTGTACACGAATACTCGAGGATGCTTTGCTATATTCACATTTTTCGATCAAATTATCACTCATCCAAAAGTCTCTAAGTAACTGACGTCACATGGTACTATTTAATAATTGTTATCTGTATATGTATTCATAGTTGCAGAAGTTCCCAAAAGGCACATGTCAACAAGGAGAAGTGTGAATAGAGTTCCTTGCACTGATTAATCAATTGCTTGAAATGATCGACCGACTCCAGCTGCTTAGATTGTATTTTTGTATATTGTTGGTTCTAATACCTAGGAATCTTCACAAAGAAGGAGTTAATATGAGCTTTTGTACTGATCTGTCGTGGAGTGCTGCACATCAAATGCTTTCATGCTGTTCTTCACATGGGCACTAACAATGTTTAGTTTAGTAATGAGAGGTTTTCAATCCGCTCTTAATGGGACTCAAGCACAAAAGTTTCTAACGATTGGAATATCCTAAAAATTGGTATAGATAAGCACCAACCCTTTTACTCCGAAATTATTCAATAAAATGTTAGGGTCACCAACATCATTAATGAAATAATAAAAAATACGAAACATCCCATTTTTTGTATTTCTAGTAAAGTTTGTAAATCATTTAAACTGATTGTTTTTCATAACAAAACTTATCAAATATAATAATTTAGTCTGCAAAGTGTGTCAAATAACTTCTAATACCGGTAATCGGAATTTTGTCGAATTCTTTACAATATAAAGCATTGTATCTGCTACATTAAGGACAAAAAGTTTACGGGGTCCTCGATCACATACAAGGCTTATTACACATTTAATATTGAAACAAATTGTAATTTTATACATATTTTACACAAGTGATACAAAATTTTGTTATATAAAATCTTTCTTTATAAAAAAAAACACAACAACATCAGTTGACATATAAAGTACATATGCAGCTTCATAAACCATGTCATCTATTAATGAAAAAGTGCATTATAGAGACCGACATCAACATTTTTTCATGGAGGGTCGCTAAAAAGTCTGCAAAGAAATTTTAGATGCTGAATTAAATATGCATTTTTTTAAGTATTTCAAATTTACGTTATTAATTTCACCTCGTCATAGCATATGCGTGATTGAACAAATTTCTTGTTCTTGATGAGTAGTCCGCAAGTGGATCAATGACTATGTAGGCACTGGTCTCCCCATACGGGGCAAAACGCTGACAAAGTGAGGTTCGGCTATGGTGTAGAAGGCGCCAGCTGACTCTTGAATGAGGTAATTGCATGAGTCAGCTTCGGCAACGAACTTTGATAATCCATTCCATTCAGGAATTGTATGAGCTACAGTCCCTTTCCATAATGGAGAGTTTCTGTCACATCCAGTCAGTCTTTGTCACTTCCATTTGTGGGCTCTGCAAGGTTGGTGTTTCAGAGCTTATCGGGTCTATTGAGTCAGGTTGTAGATCTAGCTGGCCATTTAAAATCTTGGAAAAGAGAGTCAACCTTTGGTTACGACGCCGTTGCTCTAAAGTTTGTCAACAGAAATGATACCATGAGCAACGCGCGACCAGCAGGCAGCGCGGCGCTGTATTGTTTCTAAATGGTCACCCTCTTCCTTAACAATTTCATTAATATTAGGCTAGCTGCCCATTATTGTACTATTCTAAGGTAAAACAACAATATTTCATATCCGGTCAAAAGCATTTGTGCTCGAATCCCTTAATGGACCAGCCAATAAATGAGTGTGTGCATATAGCAGACCAGGAGGTCTTTACGTCTGTCTGGTAAACTTCGCAGTCCCAAGTTTTTAGTAGATCTATCTCATTTTTGGTAGATCTAATTTTTACTTATTTTTGACAATCACGGATTTCCGATCAGTTATCTAGATACGACCTATTTTCTATCCGGATGAGGAGACTACTTCAAAAATAAATTTACATGTTACCTGTTCAAGTTCATCTAAGGACATGTTACAATATTATTGGCCACCGTTGTCACATTTTTTACTAAAATATATACTTTACTGTCTACACAGGAAGTACTTGGGTGTGTATTGGTGTCACATATTTTTAAGACTAGTCTAGTGTCTAATTTTCAAACATAACGCTAGACGGCGCTTTAAAATGTAGCAAGTCTTTCTAAAATACGTTACAGATTTACACCGAATATAGATCTATAGTCTTTTCACAAGTGAGTGTGGTGGTTTATAGTCATGATTCTAGTGCTCTCACGACTTTACATTCACACCAGGCCGTTGGCATCCTTATCACACTATATCTTTCTCTACTCCCCGGGGAGCGTATAGATCTACAGCACAATTGCTGCCGTAGCGGCGCAGACGTGGACCTGCTAATCATTGCGTCGCTTCAGTAGCTGAAGCGAAAGCCTTGTGATCACTTTGTTTCTATGTATGTATGTATGTATGTATGTATGTATGTATGTATGTCTCCGGACAAGCTAGAGCTTTTACCGTTCCACAGATTTCGTTCAAACTTTACACAACTGTGAGGTATGAGGCGACACCGAAGTGATTCGATTTTGGGCGCTCTGCCAATTAAATTGTGTATTTTAGAAGGCCATTTATGACATTTTACTGATATTCAATGCACTTAGCCAGAGAGAATCACGCGTATCACGTATCACGTCACGTTTTACGTCACGTTCTACGTCACGTAAAACCTCATATTCAGCCACAAATGATATTGTGCATGAGTATTGATTTTTTTTGCTGGCTAAGTGCATTGAATATCAGTAAAAATCAATACTCAGCTTAGCAGCAATGTATATACAATCAATATACCTGCTGCAAATTAATAAAATCAATACAGCATACTCATGCACAATATCATGTGTGGCTGATTACAGTATTGTGTACTTTTAATCAAGATTTCATAAGGTTTTAGTCGACTTTTAACAGTTGAACTTGATTAACAGTAAAGTATGCACCGTTTCATCATATGTCTTAATTGCCCATATAAATCAACGTTGTTCTAGCGACGCCGTGTTCTTTGAACACTTCTGATCTAGTTCACATTTGCGTTCACTCGCCTGACCTGTGGGGGGTCAACCTATTTAACGTGTAGGTTCCACGGAGCAGTGTGCAACCTGCCCACCAGACCCGATCGGAAATCGAACCCACGACCTTCTGTTCACAAGTCCAACTCCCTATCCACTCGGCCACGAAAGCATACAATACTTGCATTTGGCATCACAACCCTTGCTCCAGGTTTACATTTAATCTGAGTGCCTTCGACCTATTAAAGACATGTTCCAGTGTGAAAGCAAATTTTACTGTTCACCTAGATCTTGAGGAGTGTGATTGATCTGAGTAAGTAACAAGAAAAATGTAAAGAAATACTTTTTATTAGGATTTAGTACACTCAATTTGAGAACACAATTAAAACAATTAAAAAATCATTCTTTTATATAAGATGATAAATATATATATATATATATATATATATATACATATATATATATATATATATATATATATATATATATATATATATATATATACACAGTATATATACACATATACATATATATATATATATATATATATATATATATATATGAGGAATGTGTGTGTGTGTGTATATATGACATATATATATATATATATATATATATATATATATATATATATATATATATATATATATATATATATACATATACATACATATATATACACATATATACATACATATACATCCTCCCATAGTGTCGAGCACTCTTATTGTGGATTCTGACACTTGTGAAGGATATATATACATATACGTAGATGTACCTACTATATATCAATTTTCATTTATCACATTACGATTTAATGAAATATTTTCAGAAAATCATAAGCCAACTGACAAGCTAATACTTTAAATATTATAGTGTTAATTGCCATTTATTAATAATATACACCCATTATTTTAAAATATATTACTAACAAATATATTGAAACAACAAATGTGCAAGACTGAACGCTCTGATTTGACAGCAAGCGGCCCAAATTTTTAACAGTCATGATTGTAGTCTGTAAAAAAATGTATTATCGACAATTGAAAAGCATATAGATCTAGATCTAGAATTTGGGCCGTTGATGCACAGTAACCTGAACCAAGATTCTAATGGCCATACACCACCTATGATGGTAAGAGCTGAATGTTGATTGGTAAAGATACAACAGATCCTGTATATTTGTCATATTCAATAATGCTAGTGCAACCTACACAATATATTTACTCAACCATAACATACTTACAAAATGTGCCTATAAATATACATAATCAATTAATAAGCTAATAGAATTTAGTAAAAAAAAATTACCATATACAACCGTCCAAAGACACATCTCTGTGTATCTGCACACAACCCAAATTTGGACCATATAAGAATCAAAACCATTGAATATTAAATTTATGTAATGGCCCACATTTATGTAATGGCCCACTGTCTAAATTGTGCAATTTCAACTAAAAGTCCATGGCGTTTGGATGGTTGTATACAGTATATTGTGATTGTCCTCACATATCAATCAATCCATGATTAGTTCAGCTGGTTTAATTAACACATACATAACCTGTTAGACAATAGTCTATTATCAAAATTACTGTTATCAGAATGCATTCATTATTATATAATCATAAATGTAATAAAAAATGAACAAAGACTAAATATTCTCTTATCCACAAGTGTAATCATGAACTAACTCTGCTTTTTAGGATAACAGCTCTATAGAGTTCAGCGTCACACCGGTGAGATGTATATAAAACTGAAATATTAGTAACTTTCAGACATGGGAGTGATAAAGTTTACAAATGGCTAGCAATTAAAACGCACATCCTAGTGAGAAGAGTAGGAGAGGCTCTTATAACATTACGGCAGTTGAATGGCAATATTACTACTGCAAAATAATTCCCACGGCTATGTAATGAACACCAAACCTCAGAAGAGATGTTTATATTGCATTTCGAGTATGGCATTCAATATTTCAAGCTAACTGTATATGGAACTATTGACGTGCACTCAATTCGTAATTCTACAGCGAATCAATTTACTTTTCACAATAAAATTAATAGAGAAGCCTATATGATAAAGCTAAATGACACAAAATTCTATTAACTGAAAGAGTATTCATAACAATAAATATTACGAGTTATGTATTGGTTGATTCATTAAAGACAGAGCGGCCCCTAAGTGAGTCGGGTGCAACAGAAAACAATAGAAGTTATTTTTTAACCTCCGGTATCACTGTACATCATGGCATTCAACTGGTTTTGTTTGGTTAGGAACAAGTGGGTAACACATCAAAGGTCTGGATCATCAAGACTAACTTACAAATTGATCTCGAACTCAAGTACCAGATGATACTCGGCAACAAAAATGTAGAAATGGGTAGGAAATAATAGTTAACATAATTCGTCATTCAACATAGTATTGTAGTTCAACATATTATGGCATGCGTCAAGTAAAAGAAATATCAATTAACAGAGTGAAGCCTTGTTTAACCCAGCTCTCTTGAATTAGGTGTACTTGTATAATGACTAAAAGACTGGTTGTTTGTCATCACCGATTGTCCCTATTCGTCATTTCTTTTGGTCTAATTCTATTTGCACTTTATTCTTACAAAGCCTATACTATAATCATTCCAAAGTAATTGCATCATTAGCCCTACGAATCCATTGCAAAAATCAATCATAGAAATCAATGAAAATTGCCAGTAATTCAACAATTTAGGATTAAAGTTGCAATTAATAATTTCTAAGATATTGAAAACTAGAAATATTACACAACAAATAAATTATTTGTGCATACAAAATAATATAAAAACAGTTCATCCAAATAAGCGTATAATAATCAAGTGATAAGTTCCCTGTAATATACACATCTCCACAGTTTAATCTTTTCTAGACAAACAATTGATTTCAACACACATGATTTGATTTAAAGGCAAAGTTTTTCATACATAATCATATTCAACAATAAAAAGAAAAGCATTTGTAGACATCTAAAATATTTATAATAGAGAACAATGAAACACAATCATAAATACACATACATCTATCAGTAGATAATATTTCAAAAATATATTTGTTTTATTTATGAAGTTTCAGTTACAATCCCATTAACTGAAGACTTATCACATTCGCTTACAGTCTCATTATCACTGTCACTATGTCCATTGGGCATATCGTCAATTATCTGCCTTTCTTTCTCTCCTAGTCTAATTTTGATTTTTAATGATTGTGCTCTTGGCGATACTCCATGATTTTCTTCTGCTTCATTTCCACTATCTTCAGTTCCTTCAAAACTATTATCCATCTCTGTAACCTCTCCCAATGGGAGATCATCTTTACCACCAACTTCGCATGATTTATGATCATCTTTTAAAGACATGTCCCAATTTACATCTTCATTACAATATGTAGGTAGACTTTCCTCATCCCTAGAAGTTTTCTCTGGACTACTATCAAGATCAATTACTTCTCCGATATTATTCTTTGTGTTTAAATCATTGTCAGGTTCAATCTTGATGACATTTGTTCCATGTTTAGCAAATACGTGTCTTTCCACTTCCGCAGTAGAAGTGAAAGTCCAAGGACAATTTACGTACGGGCAGCACAGCTTTGTCAATGAACGGCCTTCCTTTTGATGTTTATACATGTGCTTCTCATATGATCTCCTGTACTTAAATGGTGGTCTATCAGAACAGTATGGACACACAAATGTACCAGAGCCATGACCTTTAGGGCCTCCACTATCATCATCAAAACCAATTGAACCTGGTCTTAACTTTGCCACTTTGGGTACAGAGAGACCTGAAAACCTTGGCTTTGAAGACGACTGTTTAGGTTTAATAATAGACAATTTTGAAGGTTGTTGTAAGGAGACCTGAGAATGCATTGGGGGTTGAATAAGAGATTGCGTACAAACAACTGGCATCTGATGAGGAGAGGCATAAATTGGAATGCCTTGTATATTCCCATATGTACCCACAATAGGAATACTTGACAGTCCAAGAGACGTAAATGCAATTGAACCTGGAGCCATAGCATTTGCTGCAGCAAAGGCAGCTGCACTTAATGCAGAACTAGCGGATATGCTTATTGGAGGAGCTGAAAGTATAGGCTGAGGGATAGTAGTTAACGTTGGTTTCAAAGGCTCTGGCTTAATTGATCTAGGCTCATTTAATTTGTGTTTCAACTTCAAATGTTGTGCAATGCTACTTTCATAGCGGGCTGTAAAATCACAACCATTAACATGACATTTCAATGTTGGTCCAGCATGGGTAGCTAGATGCTCCTTCATTGAGGATATACTGTTACATGTAACTGTACATATAGAACACTTCAATTTAAATGTATCATTTTCATCAATCATGCTACTGACACCAGGGCAAGTTTTGTTATGTTCCAATAGCTCTTCAGCTTTTTCAAACATTTCATTGCATTTCATACATTGACTTTCAATATCACCACTGAAATGAGTTTCACTGTGTTTCTCAAATTGTTGAAAATCAACAGTTGAATATGAGCAGAGGTCACAGAAAAACATTTCAACATGATGTTCATTGCTCAAATGAGTTTGTAACTGCTTTCTTGTATTATATATTCTCTGACATTTTTCACAAGTAAGCATACTTGCACGCCATAGTGTAGTACACAGTTTCAAATGAGTGTTGAAAAGAGTAATATTGGTAGTTGAAAAGTCACAATAGAAACAGAATAATTCACCGTGTTTTTTCATATGACTGATCATTCTGTGCTTACGTCCACTGGTATAATTACAAATACCACATTTCAAGCTTCTAATTGCTGCGTGCACATCAGAAAGATGCCTCTGTAAATGCCATGAATCTCTGCCAGTGTAGGCGCACTGAGGACACTGAAATGATGACTTTTTCTGCCTGGAATTTTCATCTTCATCACTCTTCTTTTCATACTGACCTTCCTCTGCCATGTGAGCGTGTTTTGCAGGCATAATTCCATATTCATAAGCCTTGAATTGTTTACTCTCATTCTCAGCATTCATTGACAAATCTAAAGGTGAGTCTTTATTAACATTTCGTGTATCAGATGGAAGTTGTATAGTATGTCTCCGTATTCTACGATAATCATAAACAACATCTGGATGCTCTCGTTCTATGTGAGCTTTGCACTTTTCTCCTCTTGCAAACTCTTTATTGCAAACATAGCATGAAAAGAGCTTAATGTCAGAATGAACTGAGCCAACATGACGTCGCAAATGTGATCTATTATCAGTAGTATATTCACATTCTGGACATTTATGCTTTCTTGCTACACCATCTTGAGGTGATTCACTTCGAGAATTTGCAAAGGCTACAGCTGCTGGATTTAACTGAAGTTTCTGGTGTGCCGGCTTGAGTGGCGGAGTTTGATGTGCTGGTTCCAAGGATTTTATTGATACATTGTTCATTGAAATTCCTACTGGTGTAGATGTAGTAAATAAGGTTAATGGATGAGACTTTGCAGGTCTTATTTCAATGTTTCCACTATTCATATTGTTATGTGTAGATTGATTATTTTGAAGTTTGGGAGGTCTCCCAACTGGTCTTGAATGAATTTGAGAGCCATACATCTGCTGTTGTGTGACATTAATAAGGGGACCAAATCCTCTTGATTCTCTGTCTCTTCTAGCTTCTTCAACTTGGATAACATTCTTTTTGGCACTATCAGCTGCATATTTCGCTGCTTCGAAGCCTCTCCTAGCAAATTTTGGTATTTTGTGCCTTATAGCGGTATTAACTGCCTTAGCTGTGATAGCTTCTATGTGCATCTTATCAAGAGAATCTGGAATAGACAGTCCACCACTTGTAACATTAATGTCCCCTTCAATGTCCAGTTCTTCTGTCTCACCTTCAAGAACAGAGTGGTCACGTTTTCTAGACTGCCTTTCTGATATGCGTTTAGAAATTGCCTCATCAATTGTGGCTTGGAATGAGCTACTAGTGTCAACATTAGGATCTTTAGCGGATGTTGCAGACAATAAGTGCCACAACTGAAGTCCTTCCAGACTTCGAAGCTTCTCATTAAGTAAGTCATCAGATGGTGGGGCATTGATTTTGTCAGTAAATTTTGACACATCATCATAAAATTTATACACCATAGCATTAAAAGTTGCAGCCTCCTCACTTTGCTTTTTTTCTTTCGCTCGTTGTTCTTCTAGTTGTTTTACACATTCCAATTCTCGTTTTTTAGCTTCTGCTAACCATGTCTGTTGTTTCTGAGCATGTTCTAGACTCTTTCTAACAGATCTCACCTTATCTGATTGAAAAAATTTGGGTTTAGACTTTTGGTGATAAAGTTGACTAGAACTGATTTTGACATCTTCATTTTGACTTCTATTTTCATTGGAAGAAAACAAGTCAACTTTTACTACTTGAAAATTTTTCATAGCAAGGCTTTCAGGACCTGAGCAAGTCTTAGATGGAGAACTACTGTCATGTCCATTTTCATTTGTAAGAGTTGCAGAGTTGGGATCAATTAATGCAGTTGGGAGATTAATCGCCAATGGTTGCATTGGATTATCATCAGAATCATCTAAAGACTTTATTTTATTCTTCAGAGCTTTCATAGATTCTTTGTTAAATACAGGAATTGGCTTTACAGGCTTATTTTGTAAAGAATGCTTCTTTCCATTAATTTTCCTATCAGCGGCTGCCAATTTATTTGCTAGCTCAATCAAGCTTATTTTTGTGTCACATGCAAAAGGAACATCATCACTGGTCGAGTATCTTGAAACTCGGGCTGGAAGGGAACAGCTTCTGGTTCGAGTCTGATATCTTGTTTGCGTGCTGTGACAGCCTGGCTTACTTTTATTGAAAACTTGCTGTATGGGCTTATGATTTGCAGGTGGAGAATTCATGCAAGAATTTTCAATTGCATTGCAATCAAGTTCCTCATTAACTTCAAGTTTTGGAACGTTTGATGGCAATGTGTCATCATTAGATGTATCAAGACAAAGCTTATTTGGTTTACGATTTTCTCCAGTAGACTGCTTTTCGCTTGTAATGTCAGCTTCATTGTCATTACAAGTGTTTCCTTCATTGATATGGAGTTGTGTATCTATTTCTTCATCAATGACCATTTCATTACTATCACTATCAGGATCATGATACTCCATGTCTCTTTGGTCATCATGTTCACCATAACTTTCATTATGACTGTCATGCTCTGAAGTACACCTTTCCTCTACGTGTGCATCACATTGCCCATTAGTTTCATCATCTATTTGTTTTTTCTCTGAATCACGTTTTTCTTTTATTTGTCCAGCTTGTTTATCAGCTTTATCACTGCTTTCAAGTTCTTTTTCATATCTACTATTTTCATCTAATAGTGCATTATGTTGCCCGTTGAGTGCATTACCTCTTTCCTGCTGATCTTGTGAGTTATTTTTGTCATCATTGACATCATGAGTCATATCATAGTCACTGCACAATGTTTTCTGAAGACAATCATGTTCTGCTGTGGTCGCCATAGTGAAGTCTTCAGTAAAATTTCATAACAAGCTGAAAATAAAAAGACAATCAAAAGTTTAGTGTTAGATTACATTTAGATCAACATTGCTTTAAACAATCATGTTAAGTTTCAATGCCAGTTGAATGGTCATTTTCTGCTGTTACGGTTTGGTATCTATAAAATTATTACTAATCGGCATTAAAACAACCATTTTCTTATAAAACAACCACTAACCACCAAAGTGACTTCTTTTGCTTTGTTCTTTTAGTGTTTGAACTCCTTTTACAGGGTTAGGATTAGGTGTGCAAGTTACTTCTTAACAGGATGTGTTTCCTGTTTCATACCAGAAAAAAAAATAGGTAGGGTAGGGATTTTTATTTTTACCGGGTAGAAAGACATTTCATGTCATGTACTTAAGGTTGTATTTCAATTGCACTTCTAACATGCTTCTGAAAGTTTTGGGTTGTTCCTTCCATTATAATTGTTTCAAACATTCGAAACATTATCATGCATTTCTCGTGTAATCGTTCACGGGAGCTCTTTATATGAGTGTATATAATGTTATATAATGTTATAGTGTGCATTCATGCCGTAAGGCACATAGGTGGGAGCTATACACCAAACTACTGCTTATATTACTCATATAAAGAGCGCCCGTGTAATCGTTCACCGGCGTGATTTGAAGAAATGTTCAAATATTTAATAATTGTGACAAAAAACCATAGGGTCGACAATAAAAAAATAGCTAGGGTAGGAAAACAGGAAACATATGTAAATATAAACCACAAATGCCAAAGTTTCGATTCGGAGGAATTAATGAAAATACACAAGTTATATATGTCTTTTTAGCAATAATGTTTGTAAAAACGTTTCGCCATCATGTGGAATGCAA